>JAQZBX010027972.1:0-27655 GCA_029593785.1 Cabassous unicinctus
AAAAAACTTAGACTGCCATATAAAGAGTTTGGATATTTCTGCAAGCAATGGATAAACTGTCATCTCAATAATTAGTACAGTGAACAATGGAACACAGTAGGAAACTCTAAAACAACTATGAAAGGGAGCAGCAACTCACATTCTCTGAGAAAACATTTTGGAAACTAACATTCACCTACTCCAATGGAACTGGATATTTGTATTAATCAAGTAATATATATCATAGGATTGATTTCAATTGCTTTTATCTCTGTAACTTTCTAAATTGTTATTATATTATTTAAAATGTAAATAATACATGACTATTTTAATATTTACCTTGAGAGTGTTTCCTTCCGGAATATCATCCTTTTTTTTTTTTAATTGATTTTGTTGCAAATTGGGCTTAAATGCATGTAATGCACTGTTTTTGTCTAGTGCCCTCACTGTGGAGCCGGATATATTCGATGAATGTGTTTGTCTGAGTACTTCCATTTCTTTCTGGTGAGATAATTTAGGATGTTCAGATAGTTGTTTCTGTTGTTGAGCTTCCACCAAATTTATTGGACAAGGCTTTTTTCCATCATTTGCCACCAGATTTGTACTTTTGCATTGAGGCCTAAAATCATTTCTATCCCAAGTTTTCAAGCTAGTATTTTTGTTGCTATCTCTGTAGCTGTAATAGCAAAATAAATTAATAAAAACATATATTTGTTTCTACATACTTTTTCTGAATTAAAAAACAATTAATAATGAAAATTTGTATTTATGTGGTAATTTAAGGTTTATAAACTACTTTGTAACTATTAACTAGTTGGAAATTCCAAACACATCATCACAACAACCCTACAATACATTATCATCTCTTTCCAGATATGGAAACTGAACCTTGGAGAGGAATTAACTTGCGCAAAGTCATACAACAAGTTTCTGACAAATCTAAAACCCAGAGAACTCTGTTCTCCCAACAACTCAGAGTCCAATGCTATAAATTATATTTTTATACAGCCTTCATATGACAGAGAGTTATCTCTGAGTGGTGAGATTTTGAAGACTTTTGCTTACTTCTTTATATCCTTTATTTCTTAATTTTCTACCAAGCAAAAATGTTAAAAAGTTAAAACTGTGGGTTGTCAGTGATTTTAGATCACAAAGAGAATAAATACAGGCAGGGTAGATAGCTATTCAATTAGAAATTTTGCCCTTTTCAAATATAGCTTAAAATTTCTACTAACAAATCTATTGCAGTATTTTACTAACTACATTAATCTAAGTTAGCTATATCAGCTGATCAGAGGATGATGTTTATGAGGCCAAGATCAAAAGCATAATGTCTGAGCGGGTTAGTTAAAGAGTTCCACAAGGGAAAATTAGTCCAAGTCACAAATTCTTAATTCTGAATAATTTTCCTGAAAATATCACAAGTATCACAAAAGGGCAATCAATACAACCCATCCTTGTTTGGGAAAATAATCCAAAACAAGGTCTAGGATAAAAGTGGTTCACTACTGACCAGGAGCAGATCCAGGTTTTATGGAGCCTGGAGCTTACATGATTTGGGAATGAGACTATAAAGGCCTTGGAGAAAAGTTAGAAAAATGTTCTTCCATGAGAAAAGCCAAAATCATCTTAAAGAAGGGAAGATGTTAGAGTGGAGAAACACATTAACATAAAAGAAAAGATAACATGGCAATTATAAAAGAAACTAAAATCCTCTTCCCTCTCATCAAGTACCTGTGGGGACATGAGAACTTCTGGCTTCAGAATACTTAAGCTAAGATATCCAGAGCTTAAAGATCTCAATAAGTTAGAAGTACAACATTCAACTGTGGCCCAGAAGAACTAAAACAAAAAGGTTGGGAGTGTTTAATGGGTGTTCTGGAGGCAAATAGTCTGAAAGAGAGGACTCTTCATATCTTCAGGCATTTGGGCAAGGTGAAGGAGATTTAAAAGATCTGAAATTTAGTGATACAGATATGAGTGATCTGTCAGTTCTTTACTTGAGTTACTGACATACAATTAAATATTATTTTATATTATTTAACTTTTGTACAATGGAACTGTTTAACAAGAATGGTTGAAGGACATAATGTGTGGGAAGAAAACAATTCTGGGTGAAAAAGGGCAGTAGGCATTCTAAATATTCCACAAACAAGAACATCAGCTAAAACTGTATATTTGTAACATCTGTAATCAAGTGCTTTTGTGGTAGTTATAGCCAAGGTAGCACAAAGGTTACATAAATATATCAGAAGAATTGTACATTTATTCACTGTACACATTTATCACTGAAGGGACTTTAGAGATCATCTAGTTCAAATTCTCTTTTTACAGATAAAAACATAAGACTCAAAAAAGGTGAAAATGGCTTAATTTTTCTACTTAAAAATGGATTAATGGTTATCTCTGGATCAGTGTAACTATGAATAACTTTCTTCTTTTTACTTTTTTTCTAGGATAATTATATTATTTTTCTAATGAGAGCAGTAAATTGTTTTAGAAAAAAAATTGTATCTCTATTTTCCCTTAAAAACAATTTATGGGTCTACTGAAAGTGTTTGCCAGGTTGTACCCAATTCCCAGCTTCTGAAGTCTTCATCCCCTCTCAAATGAGATTTCCTAACTACCACGTGCAATCAAATTTCTCCCTAGATTCTAAGACTAACCGTAAGAGCCTTAGCGTAAAAGATCTAAGCTGTAATATTAGTTTGCCCTTGCTAATTGCCCAGTATCCTATTGCAGTAAATGAATTCTTATCTTGATGACTTGTCAAAGCACTTAATTACTGATATATGATAGGTGTTGATGGGTTTTTCCTAATACTTTGTCTCTAAAATTATTTCATTCAATAGTTGCCACTTAATCTAAGAATACTAAAATCTAACCTAATAATAACATATGTCCTTTTTCCATCTATTTATTTTTTCATAACTTGTAGACATTAAACAGATCCTTATGGCAATGGTCCACAAGTACTTTCCCCATCTTCCTTGATGGTCCTTTTCATTTCTTGTGTCACTAACATTGCAGATATACATGCATCTGAGCCTCCAACTTTCTTTCTTAGTCTGGTCTGTTTATCTTGGAGCTGACTCTCTTATTGGGGTAAATTTGAACATTCTATCTGGTTCTCAATTTCTAAATGTCTCCAACATCGAGAAACAATGATTCTAGACTCTTTATCTATTGTCAATTAGATTAAGATCCATAAACAAAATCATGAAATCATGGTGATAAACATTTACAGAAATTTCACTATAACATAAAGAATTCTTCAGAAACATAATCACTGCTAAATTTACCTATTTTTAAAGTTTTATATTGCATGTTCTCTTCTTTCATAAAATGTAGTTAATGTTATAGTTCATTATTAAGTATAGAAATTTACTAAATGTAAGTCTGTTTAAGAAAGGAGGAGGATATGGGAACTCTGTATTTTATGCATGATTTTTCTGTAAACCTACTACTTTGAAGGAAGGAAGGGAAGGTCAGAGGAAGGGAAGGTGGGAGGGAGGGAGGGGCAGAAGGGAAGAAGAAGGAATAGAAAAAGAAAGAGAAATTTAAAGTACACTTACCTCCAACCACTCTGGCTTCTTTCAGTATTCAATTGAAGACATTTAGATATGGAATCTTGACCTCTCAGGGGATGAGAAACTGAATGTGGCATTTGCCTTTAAAAGAAATATGTCTTGTTAAATATTAATAGTTTGTTTTCATTCAGGAATGTAAAATATACACGAAAGAATAGCATCAGTTAGTAACAGACATACATTGATTAGTATATTTTTATACATACCCTGTGTTGATTGTTTTTGTTAAAGGAGGCAACTCTGAATTCATAGCTTCCCAGGCCCAATCTTAAAAGATATAATTGACATAAATAAAAGTAATATAAATAGCATGTTTCAAAATAATTATCCCATATTTATTTAACTGGAGGGTTTAAAACCCACAGAAGAAGAAAACCTGGAAGAGTCGAACTTGTTCTTTAACAGCACTTTGTTGTGAAATTTGTCACAGCTTGCTTTATTATTTTATCTAGAATATCTTTCTTCCCCACTGCATTTTTTTTAAGATTTATTTTATTTATTTATTTCTCTCCACCCCCTCGTTGTATTGTACTTGCTGTCTGCACCCTGTGTCTGTTCGTTGTGTGCTCGCCTTCTTTTTTTAGGAGGCACCAGCAACCGAATCCAGGACCTCCCATGTGGGAGGGAGGCATCCAATGGCTTGAGCCACCTCTGCTCCCACTTGTTGTGTCTCTCATTGTGTTTCCTCGTGGCTATTCTTCGTTGCATCCGCTCATTGCGTCAGCTCTCCGCACCAGCCCGTTGCGTCAGCTCACTGTCTTGGCCGTCTTCTTTAGGAGGCACCGGGAACCGAACCCAGGACCTCCCATGTGGAAGGCGCGTGCCCAACTGCTTGAGCCACATCCACTTCCCTCCCCGTTGCATTTTAAGCAAAGGTAGTAGTTTAATCTTTATCTTTTCTAGAGTCAATCCTAGTATATACAGTACCTTGTACTTTTTAACATGAATTCAATCTAATCCAATGTTTCCAGAACCTTTTTTATCCCAACCCACAGCAAGAAGCATATCATAACCCAGAAAATATATACACATGATGTATATATACATGTGAGAAAGAGTGAAAGAGGAAGAGAGTATATAAAAACTTTTTCACCATTAATTCTTATCCTTGTTGTGTGTGATATAACCTGATATTTTCTATTCTATTCTACTCTAGCTTATTCTCTTCTTTTTTGTGTTTTTTAAAGATTGGTTATATCCCAACCTGAATAGGTTAGTACAAAAAATGTGAAAAACAAAGATCTAGTACTATCTCCTATCCAACAAAACAATTTCATCTATAATATCTCTAACTGATAGTATCCCTGTCAGAGCTTGGAGAGTTCATTACTTCAGAAGGAAGTACATTTCCCCTTATGGAGCAGCTCGATTTTTATTTTTCAAGGTCAATATTCATGCTGCTTATAACGATTTTTAAAGGATGGAGATATTTTTAAATGGTGGAGGATGACGAGATACATGCCCACTTATTCATACTCAAGAATTTCTAAATTCTAATTTTTTATCCATAAAAATGGGAATGTGGAAGAAAATAAAGTAATTATAGATTTGGAAGTAGATTAAGGCCTACGGGTGTATACTGGATGATATATATAAAGATTTTTTAAATTCTAGTTGCATAAGAGTCTACTAATGATTTTTAGAGTGCCAAAAAATGTAAATGCATATAACCAGCATGTACCAAGTAAATTTCAGAACGTTTGCCTGTCCATACCTTATTCCAGAAGGAAGGAAGTAGTTAGCAAATGTTATGACCTCCCCACAACTACCACCACAACTATTTAGTTCAAAGGTGAGAAACATAATCTAAGCCAAGATTTGAGTAGCTTCTCTTAAAAAGATGAACTGAACCAGAGGCTCTCTGTCTCTAAGTTTTGGATCAAGAAATACAGAGGGCAGTCAACAACGAGCTTTGAGAACTAGAACTAAAGGTTATGAAAACTCCCAGCAAGGGCAATATAGTTTATGTGATAGTTGAAGTTATAAAGAAGCCAACTAGATTAGAGAGCAAAGAGCCAACAAATGAAGAAGGACAAAGCTGCTTTAAGAAGAGAAAAATGTCTAGGGTCAAGTCCTAGAAATTCCTGGGTTTTTCCTGTGTACCTATACACACTTATCCCTGTTCCCAGAGCAACCTGAGTCCCTCTGTTCTTTACCACCAAATATCTAAGTCACAATATCCACATGTTTTTGAAAAAGAAAAAAATCTTTATAATAAAGTTACTACTTCATTAGAACAAAGGCTCCAGATCTAAGATACTCCATTTAAATGCTAAGCCACCCTTGTAGTCAAGGAAACTCAAACTCCTGTACTGGAATGTTCAAAAGAGCCAAGTAATCTCTATATTTGGATAGTGGAAAGAAGAAAAAATAAAACTTTCTTTTTTCATTATTAAAAAATAGAATTGGTAATTTTATATAATCCTAGTTTTTATTTTCTGAAAATTTTTACCTTACTCATTTTCTTACCTGTTGGTAGAGGAGGGAAATCATAACTGTCAGAAGCAGTACCAATACCTGAATCATTTCTAAGTGGATTAGAAGTTAATGGTTGTCTATTCCTCTTTTTCTGGTTAAACAACGGTACAGGCAAACAGCCTAAATTGAACATACCAATAAATTCAGACAAAATAGGCAAACAGATCTAGTTACAGAATAATTACTAGTATATAATAATATACAATTTCAATTTGTCTATTTCTACATGTTAATTTTGTATTTATTATAAATATATTTCTATATCTTTAGACTGAGTTTTATATTCTTTTTAAGATCCTGAATATACTGATTTCTCTCTCTAAAAAAGTCCTTCATTGTTCTAACTTAATGTTGTTTTCACTACTTTTGTTTTGGAAGTAATTTCCCTCTCCTCCTTCATCATCAACCCTTTCCAAATCCATTGTTTTCCTTATTTCCATCCTCTGTGCTTGCCTATTACCATATCAACTGGAGGGCACCTTTCAAGTACAATGGAAATGAGAGAGAACCAAACTCATGTCTTCCAAAACCCTAATCTCTCTTTGGACTATGGTGGGACACCCATGAGGGCCATGATTCACAAACTTTAGTTTGCCTAAGACCCATCTAGAGTTCTGCTTAACCAGGTTCCTCGATCCCTTCCTCAAAGATTTCATTTCATTAGATTTGGTCTGGAATCCAAAATTCTTTGGTTTTAACAAGCATCCCAGGTGTCTAATGATTTCTGTGGATTATTTTAAGGATACCTTAATGAGTAATATCCAACCCAGATAAAAATAAATACTACCTCTGATTCCTCCAAATGGGAGACCTGGATCTCAAGCCAGGCCCAAAGTCAGGTTTCATAAACTTTAAAACTAGAAAGCAACTCAGAGGAAAAAGAGATTCATAAAGCTTCTATGGAGCAAGTCAGTGGAAGAATCTAGATTAGAAACCAAGCTGCCTAAGTCTAATTCAGATATCTTGCCACTATACCATGCTTTAGCTGGTCCACCTCCAGCTCTGTGATTAGCTCCTTAATGAAATGCTGGGAGAATTACGTGGGCTCAGGAGTCAGACTGCCTGAATTTGAATTATGACTTCAAAGTGGGTTTGAATCACAACTCCGAAGTATAAACTTGGACAATTTCCTTAAACTCTATGTGCCAAGATGCCATTCACTGAAAGGCAGAATAGTAGTGATTAAGAGCGTGGATTCTAGAGCCAGATACCTAGGTTCAATATCTGGCTGTGATTACTTATTTAACTGCTCTGTGCCTCAGTTCCTCATCCGGAAAACAGGGATGAAAATAATAATACCTATCTCAGAAGGTTAGTGTAAGGATTAAATGGTTTAATATGTATAATTAAGTGTTTAAAATTTAGTACGTACACGATAATTAGCTATTATTAGCTTCATTGTGCATCATTCTTGCCCTCTGTCCTTATACTATAAATTGGGAAAGCAGAAATGGTAGGGGAAGCTGTTAGGAATTGCTTCTGGAAATATTTTTAATAAGTCACAAATACAAATAAAGAGATCTATTTCTTTTTTTTTTTTTTTTCTTTTCTCTTTTCTTTTTTTCAGCTTAAAAGCACCTAGGATTTATAGAAAGAACACTAGAGTAAATCCAAGAAAGTTTGATTCCACTCCCACCCCTGCCATTAAATGTTTTCCCTTGAATAAGCATTTCATTTGTTTGGGCCCAAAAACTAAAAAGGCTAGACTAGATGTTCAATCTTTTCAAAAGTTCCTTCCAAAAATGCTCCATCTATATGCTATTCAAGCTTTATATGGTATATACAAAAATACAGAAAAATTAAAATAAAATTGGTTCAATACCTGCTGTACTTCGAGTTGAATTTTCACTTAAATTTCTCTTCATTTCCAAATCAAAGTCTACAATTGTTTTCAGTACTCCAAATTTACAACATGAAATCGTTTATACCTTCAAAGAAAAAAAACCTGTTATTTATATCAACAATAAAATCAAATTCTGAGTCCATAATTACTAAAATTATGGTTTCAAACTACTTTCAAGCCTGGTAATGTAAATGTTTTAGGGAGGTCTTTACTATCTGAGTAAGAATTTACAACATAATGCATTTTTCCAACACTTTTCAAAATAAGGCAGGACTACAGTGGCTATAACCTTGCTTCCTAAACATGTGGATTTGTACACATTCTACATAATTTATTTCAGAAACAAGGACCCACAATAAAAAGTATTCTGAACCAGATCTATGAAGAGGGAAATGGACTACAGCCTTGGCAAATTTCATGCTTACAAAGGCCAGGAAGAAAACATACATGATCCAACTAGATTTGAGAGCATGCCCTGTGTCCACTTTGCTCATTAGTTTGAGACCCCTGTGTTATATAAAACCCAAAACTAAGGCCTCACTTAATATGCAAAATAATTGTAATAACAAGATTCCACTTGTTTTCTACAGCTTCCACATGTGAAACAAGTTTTTTGTTTTTTGTTTTCTTTTACAACATAATTTCTGATGCAGTTTTTCCATGTTTTAGCCTCAATATATTTCAATCCCAATTCAACACACACATACATTATGTGAAAAAGCAAGATACAAATCTCAATAAGACAATTTCTGCTCCCAAGTTCACTATCCAATAAGGCTCATATGTGAACACAACTAAGTATTAATGCATATCAGATTGAAGTAAACACTAATTTCCAAACATCATTTATAGAAATAAAACTTGGGAAACATGGAGGTCAGGGACTGCCTCTGCTCTGTTTCCCGTATCTTGGGCTTGAAGTAGGGCCATTAGAAAATATTAATATTGTCATTCTAGGGACCTCAACAGAGGTTAGGTGACATTTTCTCAAAATAGTAATACCAACTTCAACTCATATACTAGGTGGGGACTTAGGAAGACCTTTACTGAGTAGCTAGCAAACAAAACAAACAAAATAGTGCAACATCCTTCCCCTGGACCACCAACCCTAGGCACAGGGACACCGAGTTGCCACCTGAATGGCATTAGTAATGTGGCTGGTGGCATCAACGCACAAAAAGTTTACTCAATCTACAAACACACACACACTGCCCCCCCCAAAAAATGGTGGCCTCAGGTGAGGGCCAGCAGGGCCTAATTTAGCCACTCATGGGGGGGGGGGGAAATGCTCCAGTCAAGGCTCATGTTCTCATCCAAAAACCTCTCCTAACCCAGGTTTCAGAGGCTGTTTGGGAACTTGGGTCAAGGCACAGTCTTCCCCTTCTTGGCACTTCGGCCAACAGGCCACGCAACTTTAACTTTCCAGTTGCCTCGCCTCACTCAACTGCCGCAGAGACCGCCCAGCCAGGCGTCGCCGACCTCCACGCCTGGAAAAAACGCGGGAAGTCAGGCGGTGCGCAGAGCCCCTTCAAACCTGCGCAGGCGCACCTCGAGTCCGCGCCACTGAGTGCGCAGGCGCACGGGCCAGCATAGCTGGCGCGGGGATGCCTCAGGGGCGGTGTAGAAGCTTGAGGGGGCCTGTGCCGAGCACTCCCAAGGGAGACCAAAGCTGGGGGAAAAAGCAATACACTTGCACCTTCACCTAGGAACAATAAAAACAACGTGCCGCTCAGTCCCTACTCCATGCGTACTGACACTGTGAAGTACGCGACGCAAGAATGGCGCGCTCTTTAGAGTTTGGCCAAGAGAGAGAAGGAGGGTGGCCCGGTCGCCAGTGAGGTCGGGACACATCTGTCCAGCCCTCCTCTGCCCTTGTTTGGTCAGGAAATAATGCCAGGGGCTGGCCAGCCAACCTGCTACCCACAAACCATCGTCCTTTCTTAGATTCGAGGCTCAGTTTTTAAGATGCTGGTGTCAGCCTATAGTGAGCTTAGAAGAGGATGACTCAAAGGCCACAGGCGTCAAAACCAGGCCATAGGTGTCTTGTTTGGTCCTGCTGAGTTTCTGACAGGAGGTGGAAATTGAGGTCTGGACTAAAAACATCTTCTTGGGCCAAGAGAAGACCCCCCCCCCCCATGTGTGCGGGAGCAGGCAAGTATACCCTGAGGCTAGAAGAGGGCAGGCCTTCCACCCTGTTGTTTAGGAAGTGTTGTCACCCCAGGCTTCAGAGATGGTAGAGCACATTCCCCTGGGATTGGGGAGAGTTTGGCCCCTACCCCACTGTTCTGAGGGGGTTTTGCCAGTGCCCTGGATATTGGGAAGAGTGTCGCCATCATCCCAGTGTTCTTGGCAGGTGAGGTCTAGAGCTCAGCTGGCACCCATATGCTTGATGAGGGTGGTGCTGAGAAGGGTAAGCCCTTGAAAGGGGTGGGACTCCTGCTCCTTGAGGCCCCAAGAAGAAGAAACCATAGTTCTATAGATGACTTTCAGGCTTTGAAATCTAATGGAGTATGCCCTGCAGGTTTTTGGAACTCTTTGGGACCTATGACCCATTTTCCTTCCAAATTCTCCCTATGGCAATGAGAACGTTTATTTTATGGCTGCCCTTTCTTTCTATTTTGAAAGCAGATAACTTGTTTCCTAAATTTCACAGGTCTACAGACAGAGGAAATTTTTCCCCAAGATAGACTGCATGCCCATAAACTGATTTTGTTGAGATTTTTTACTTAGCATTGTAACTGCAATGATTTAAGGCTTTTGAAATATTGTGATGGAATCAATGTATTTTGCATATGGAAAGAAAATGTATTTTCCAGAGGGTGAAATGTGCTGGTTTGAGTCTTTTATGGACCCCAGAAAATTGTGTTCTTAAAGCAAACTCATTTCTGTGCCTGTAGCTGGGACCTTTTGATTAGATCATTCCAGTTAAGGGCCTTTGATTAGATTTTGGGACCCAGGGTGGGTCTTATCCTCTTACTGGAGTCCTTTATAAACAGGAATAACAAGCCACAGACACACAGGAAAAAAGCCAGGAGAGACCAGCAACACTGCCGTTTCGTCTTGCTATGTGCCTGATCTCCAACAGCTGAGCTCAGGGAGAAAGTGAGCCTGGAGGAGAAGGTAGAGACCAGCAGAGTTGCCATTGTGTCTTGCCACATGGCATGAGTCCAGGATCTGCCATCTGCCAGCTGCCAACCTTTGGTGAGACAGCATCTCTGATGATGCTTTGATTTGAACATTTTCAGAGCCTCAGAACTCTAAACTTTTAACCTAATAAATTCCTATTGCAAAAGCCAACCCATTTCTGGGTTTAGTTTAGCAAACTAAGACAATCTGTTTGCCAGCCATGACCATGAAGGAATAATTTCTCTCCCTTTAAGCTACATTATTTTATAATAAATCAAGTGCCTCCATTCCCACAAAATAATTTGTAGTGCTAGATGATATTAGGCTTACTCTTTTAAGTACTTCAAAATATTAAATATTTAACCTAATAGTGAGATTGTGACAACTAGAAAGGGTTTCACTTTCTATGTTATTGGTTCTCTGAACTCTACAAAAGGAACTAGACTAATAAAAATTTGTGGGGCCCCCAAACATTTTTTAAAATAAAATTTGGGGGACCCGAAAATTTATTGTGCTTTGGGAAACAAAGAGTTAAAAATCTTTTGGAAGTTAACTTGGTATAAGAGTATGAAAAGCCTCTGTTGCTCTAGTTCTAAGGAAATGCTCTCCTTTTTTTCTAATAAAGCTTTGCACAGAAGACAAACTCTGTACACAATAAACACGGTAAGTATAGGACAGAATTACTGCAATTCATTAACTCTCAAAAAAGTTATTCGTTCAGATATGTAAGAGAAACTTTATTTATGAATGGTAAATGTGCTTCAAAGTGCTGATCTGTTAAAATTCCATAAAACAAGCCTCAAAATGCAAGTCATTTGTGCCAGCTACGAGTAAATAGCTAAAGCAGCATTTCCAGAGAGTCTAGGGCAGAGGATAGAACTAACCACAAATCGGCAGAAAAGAAACAAAACATAATCAAGTGTTAATAAATCACCATAGTTACTGTTCCTAAAACCAGAGTAAGTAAACAAAATAACTATCATCTGTTTCCAATCACATGTGTTTTCATAATCTACACTGACTGAAGTGTTTAGTGTACATTGTGTGAGTAGAAAATTAAAGACTATTGAGGCTTTCTCTTAGATTGGCACATTAATGTGCAAATTTAGATTTTCTTAATTTACTTTCTCTATCTCTGCATTATACTCTCTTAAAGAACATAGGAATTGTTTTGTTAAATATTATGTATTATATTAATAAATATTTCATATTTCCATCAGATATTTTCTTGGTATGCTTATTTATTTCCTGAGCAAACTGTAGTGATGGTTCATGTGAATTCAGAAAAGAAAAAATTAGAACTTTGGGGAAGGCCAGAAATGATAGGGAGGCACCTTATTGTCTTGTGAAAAACACTGAATTTTGAGTCAAAAAAAACCTGGGTCCCAGGCCTAGTTCTGCTCCGAGGTAGCTGCAGAACCTTAATCGAGTTACTTCTCTTTCTTTATTGTTACATTGGAGATACCAATACCTAACTCACCCTCTCTCACAAAGTAGATGTATAAATAAACTAAGATAATGTATGCAGAAGAACATTATAAATTAAACTACTCTGTAATTCTAATGAGATACGATTGTGAACTTCTATCAAGCAAACTGGTATTGTTAGTACATAGTTTTTCCAGTGCTTGAACATACTTGGCTTTATGGATTGAGCATGAAATTGAATCAGATTTGACTATAAGTCATTTCTCCAAAGGAATGTAATCATCTTTGTATTCTGGATAGTTCCACCTAAAATGACCCGTCTTGAGTAGCACATTCTGGTGAACAGTCTTTGCTGCCAGTATATTTTATCATGTCTATACAAGCTCATATACTGTGGTTAATATAGATGTTATATTCCAGGACATTTTCAGGCAATACGAAGACTTAAAAACAACTAATAGTTCCTTTTCCTTTAGCATTTATGCAAAAAGTGAAGAAATTTCCTAATAATGTTGACACAAAATTACCAAAAATTCCATGAGAAAGAAATTAAAGAATGTTTAAAGTAGCTTTTTAAGTCCCCCGATCATTTATTTGGTCCTTGTGTCACCAACTATGTAAAAGCATTCTGAATGAAAGAGTGTTGGCTTAACTGGAGGCCTCTGAGGATCTGCCTATGTCTGTTTATAGAGATGAGATGAAATCCCCTCAGATGATGAAAATGCCTGTACTCATTTCAGAGATGTTTTTAAATGCCAGAGGAAATACAAATTTTGAATAAGAACATGCGCATGTATGGGCCACTTCTTTATTTTTGTATATTTGGAATTATATATATGTAAACTATTTTTATTATTACAAATAATCATTAAGGACCATTAGGTGAATTCTAGCTGAAGGGATGACAGAATATTTGTATTGGTTTGAGATATTAATTTATTATTGTATTTAGATCTACTGACCATATGAGGGAGTTAGAAGTTAGGCTAAACAGCTGTATCTCTAGTTGATCTTTGCATATTTTAATCCAAATATGGTAAGAGGCAGGGCTAAAGAAAGGAGTGTCCTTATAATAAACAGAACTCAGAACTTGTAACAGAATTAAAATATACTCTACGCAAGGGAACTTTGTACTTTGTACTTTGATTACTCATTTAGATTTAGATTTCTAAACTTTTCCTTAGAAATTAAGTTTTCTTTGATCTCCTCTCTTCTGAATTGCAGAAATCAGATAAAGCTACTTGGTAAAATGACCTCTTGTCATGTTGCTGAAGATCGCATAAAAAAGGTTGCTATCTTTGGAGGAACTCATGGGAATGAGCTAACAGGAGTATTTCTAGTTAAACACTGGCTAGAGAATGGCACTGAGATTCAGAGAACAGGGCTGGAGGTAAAACCATTTATTACCAACCCAAGAGCAGTGAAGAAGTGTACCAGATATATTGACTGTGACCTGAATCGAGTTTTTGACATGGAAAATCTTGGGTAAGACTATCTTTTATGTTGTGTGTGTGAAAAGTGATATGTGTGTGAGAGAAAACACATAAATGGATACAAATATTATAGATATCATGTCCATACATATGGTTGCTATTGTGAATAAGAGCACTTTCACTTTTAATCATGCTCTATTATGAATTACACAATTATCTAAACTAGGCATTCACATGCTGTCTTACAAACTTTTTTAAACGCCAGACTATTCTTAACTGATTTTCTTTTAAATGTGTTCCATATAGACTGACAATAAATAACAAAGTTTCTTTATTTTTAAATCATATCTTTAAAGAGACAAATTTAATAATCCTTTGCATTAAATTACTGTTTGCCCACTACACCCTTATGAACTATTTTACCTTTGTTTATAGTATGAGAACTATATATATGACTATGTACATGTGTATATATGTAAATGTATGCATATATGTATATATGTTTACATGTATGTGTATAATTATACATACTCCTCTAAGTACTTGCTTTTTTACCACATCTTTCCTTCATTTATCTAAAAATATTATTAAAGACCTACTCTTGTTAGGACACCATGTCAGGTATTGGGGAAGTACAAAGCTATATAAGAGATGGCTTCTACCATCAAGGAGTTGGTAAACAACTAGCTAAGATATAAGACATACACAGGCACAAATAATGCAGTTCCATATTATGCACTCATTTTCTGATAAATGCTTATTAAATTTTAGAAAATTACTTAGATTTAGTCTCACTACAGATCAAAATACGGTTATTATTTTTAGTACAAATATGGTTCACTTATGAAATAGATGTTTTTCAGGACAATTACACATTAGTCATACTTTTGTATCAAATTATATTTTTACTAGCATAAATATTAATTTCAGAAATATTTTATCTTCATGACTGAGGTTCTGTAGACACAATTAATGTCTATCTGGACACCTAAAATAGTATTAACTATCTCATATTTCAAGTAAGAATTTCTTGCAGCTCAATTCTTTTTTTTTTCTTTCTTTTTTTTTTTGACTTTCTTTTGTACATAAATAATTGAAAATATAAACAATTAAAAAGTAAAAAGTAAACAAAGTTGGTATGCTAATGTCTCAAATAACTCTGAAATAGACTAGTGTGGGTTTTCTTATTATGACCTCCCAATAGTCTGCAGCTAAGCAAGAGCAGTCTTTTATATTAAGTTAGCTTTCTGCTTCTTGCCTTTAAATACTATCTAAAGACTAGACTGTCTCTCTCGAGACAGTTTTGAAAATTTATGAGACAGATAAACTAATTATTCTCCTGTCCTCCTGCCCCAAACTCAGTGATGGTGCCTTTAATGACCAGCTCTCCTACAGAAATCCTCTTAGAATCTTCATCCTCCTGTCCATTGTGTCACTAGGTCCTCCCAGTTATTCCTTACAAGAATTTCTCAAATCCAGTCTTCCTTTCCACTTCTACTACCTTTGCTTATTTCTTCTGTGGACAATTATAATAGCCTCCTAAAGAAGCTCCCTACATCTAGCCTGACTGCAATTGTTCCTCCCATCCATTTTCCATAAAGTAGCCAGAGGGATTGTGGGAATACGCAAATCTTATGTCTCTCCCTGCTGAAAATTCTTCAAAAGTTTCCTGTCCAGAATAAATCTAAGCAATTAAGTAGAGCTGTCAGTATCCTTCAAGATCTTGTCCCTACCTATTAGTCCAGCCTCATCCCTTGGGACTCTTCCAGTGGGGCCTGGACAGTAGGCATGAGAACTTGAACTTTCCATTATCTTTCAAGACCTCAGTCCTTGACTCTGAGCAGTGGTGCCATTTACTAACATGAAGGAGAATGATAGAGAAGCAGATTGGTTAGGGGAAGCCTCATGGGATTATTTCATGAATTAACTTTTAGAATGCATTATATCAATTAGGAATTGTGTTTGGTTGCATGTAAGTGAAATCCAGAAACAATGGCTTAAACAAATAAGGATTTCTTTTTCACAAATAACAAATCCAGATATGGCAGTCCAGGGCTGGCACAGTGGCTCAAGGATATCATCCATGTCCTGGGCTCCTTCTAACTTCCCACTAAACTATCCTTAGCATGCAGCTTTGTCCTCACGGTTTTTGCCACATACTCACAAAATGGCTACTCCACCTTCTTGATTATATTCCAGGCAGGAATTACCCAAATTCAAACTTTAAATTTCTTGAAGAAATTACCAAAAAACAGGGTATGGAATTATAGAGAACTGCAGTGGAGTGGCTTACTGAGGAAAAATAAATTTAAACCATCATCATGTACAGCAAAAAAAAATGTATCCTTACATTGGTGTGGGGGAAAAGGAGTAGAGACCTATTTGAGAATTCAATAAAACTATGAACCCTTATCCCAGAAAAAAATATATAGGCATACATCTGCAAAATTTTGCAATTTCAGAGGGTTTGTGGACTCTTGTCTGTAAAGTTTGTCCCTGGATTACTTAGTGGTTCCTGAGCCTAACTTAAGAATCCCTAATTAATTAGATGATATGGACACCTAAATTAGACTGTTTTGTGCACTAGAATTAGCTAGAATGCAAAAAATAAAAAAAATGGTGCTTTTGGTGTCCTAGCCCTATAATTAATAGCCCAGTGCACCATAAAAAGGTGCTCAGAAACTGCTTATCAAATTATTGGATAAATCTTGTCCAAGATTAAAGTCAAATGGTGAATTCTTACTTGAAATGCCGCATCAACAAGCCCTTATTTTTGCCAGCATGCCAATGCAACATTAAATATAATGAATCAAAATGAGAAAAATGTAATTTTTCACTTATAGATTTTTCAGTTAAGTTTCTACTTCCCTCACAGATTTTTCATATTAAATGTTTGGCATCCAGTTCCTTGTGCACTGTGTTTTTATTATATATTTATGTTATCTTAGTTCCTTGTGCACTGTGTTTTTATTGTATATTTATGTTATCTTACTCTTAGGTGTTGTTAATCTTTTTTCTTTCCACAAATAACAGCAAAAAAATGTCAAAGGATTTGCCGTATGAAGTGAGAAGGGCTCAAGAAATAAATCATTTATTTGGTCCAAAAGACAGTGAAGATTCCTGTGACATTATTTTTGACCTTCACAACACTACTTCTAACATGGGGTGCACTCTCATTCTTGAAGATTCCAGGAATGACTTTTTAATTCAGATGTTTCATTATATTAAGGTAATGTCAATGTTATTAGTTTATATGTTAGCCTAGGACCTGTACTTTTAAGTCAATTATAGATGCCAAACAACCAGAAAAGGGTCAGGAAGAAGGGCCCAAGAGAGATGGGATCCACTCCACAGCCAGGCTGGGGGTACAATAGTACAGAGGAAACGGTAATAGGAAGGAGAATGGAGAGGGAATGAGTAAAAGAATAAATACTAGGAATAAAATAAAACACTTGTGGATCCCTATAACTATAAAATTATTAATCTTTTACCAGACAACCACCAAATCACAGACGATTTGGTAAAACCGAGTAAAATTACATAATAAAATTTAAAATGTAGTAATAAAAGTAGTTCAATTACACGGTTTTAGGAAACTCAAGAAATAGTCATTTAATATTGACTAAAGCCCAGTGATAAAAAGACTGGCTCCCTTTAGTCCTGCCCTTGCCCCCCATTTTGTTCAGATGCCCCACCACACGTCTGATCTTCCAGTACTTCATAATCATTTTAAGGCTCAGAAATCTACAAGATGAAAGATTCAGCAGTCCAGTGCCTAATCTACAGCCAGAGAAAAATTGCTAGAAAATAACAACCAAGCAAAAAATACAAATAATGAATTGTATATGTATTTTTGTACATGGATGGCCTTCCTTCCTGAGATGCAGTGTGATTTAGTGGAAAGAGTTTGACCTATGAAGCCAGGAGGGCCTGGGGTCAAATCCTGATTTTCTCATTCACTAATTTTATATAAGATACTCAATTCCCAAAACCTCAGGTTATAAAATTGGCGTGATAACAATACTTACCCCCATAAAGTATTTAAAGCACTTAGCCTAATTCTTAGTAGATAGTAAAGGTTAGCTGTTATTTTTGTTTCCCCTGAGTTTTTTATAGTAACTAGATAGTAGTTCTGGTAGAGGATTATAATGCAGGTCTTCTTTGTTGCTCATTGAAGGGACAGCTGACTGCTTTGGTTGCCAGACACAAAAGTAGCAAGGCTGAAATTCATTTGGTTATCAAAACTGAGAGGCCTGGCTTGAATTCTCATTCATATAAGCTGGGAACAGAGGTAGAGGTGTGTGATCCAACATCTGTAGAACCACAGGGGGAGAAACAGAATTCTTAAAGAGACCAATACTAAGCTAAGCAGTAAGTGTAATCAGTGAGGAAAACAAAAATAACCAAATCCATTCAGAAGGAAATTTGATTTAATGCTATTTGATCATGGCTGTGGAAAATTGCTTAGTGTACATTTTACCCAGAAAGCTATGTATGATTCAATTTTATCTGTAATGAATTTATACGTTTTCAAAGCTATGAAATAGCATTGGGTTTTAGAGTATGTTTCATAAAGCTGTCTTACCAATCTTAGTTGATGAAGTAAAACATATTCAAAGCATTGAGTCTGTAGCAGCAAAGAGAACAAAACACATGGTCTTTACATAATAATAAAGATGCTTAATTTCTTTTTAGACTTCTTTGGCTCCATTACCCTGCTATGTTTATCTTATTGAGCATCCTTCCCTCAAATATGCAACTACTCGTTCTATAGCCAAATATCCTGTTGGTAAGTCATATTTCCCATTTTTGTTACTGAACAAAATATGTCCTAGCTGAAACTCCAAGAAAATTATTTTTAAAGAACATTTATAGTTATCTTGCATATAACTTTTAATTGTCAAATAGTAAGCAAAGTAACCCCAGGCAGGCAAGCACTCTAACTACATCAAATTTCCTCAATTTCATTGAGCAGCCTTCTGTTTTTGTTCACATTGTTTCCTTTGCTGTAGAGCTCAGTTCCTCTATATTGGTCTAGCAGAATTCTTCTCATCCTTAAAGCCAAGTACAAATGTCACCTCCTGTAGAGTCTTCCCTGGACCCTACTCCAGAAAGAATTAATGATTCCACAAGTTTCTCTTATAACATTGTATTATAATTTGTAAATCAACAAATATTTATCGTGTGTCTAGTAGAGACCAACAGTATGGTAGGTGCTGAGATATAGCAATGAGTAAGACATGGAGTCTGTTCTCAAAGAGCCTCATATCTGAGGGAAAAACAGACAAAAGTAACCAGGTAATTACTCTACAGACTGATAAATGCTATGGTAGGAATAAGTGCAGGGGACCTAGAAGAGCCCAGATGAAAAGCACCTAATCCATTCTTGAAGAGTCAGAGAAGGCCCGAAGAAAGTAGCCTCTGTGCTGCGATCTGAGAAACAAAAAGAAGGTAAACAGGCAAAATGTGTGTGTGTGTGTGTGTGTGTATCTGGGGGCAGGCAACAGTATTCTAGACCAGTGCTTCTAAATTATCTGTGGTGAAGGACCACTGTTTTTTCCCTAATTCACTATAAAAAATATGATACTTTTAAAAAATAGTACTGTAATCTCCATTTATCTTAGTGTTCTCTGTCTCCTACCTTTCTGCAGCCTAATAATGTGTATTTAATAAATATTAGCTGAAATTGCCAGTGAGTACACAATTCAAACTTATAAATGATCGTCAATCACAGTTTAAATCATATATCCCACATAGACACATGAAATACAGTCATTCAATCTCATATGGCTCCTATAACTATGACTATATATAAAATATTGGCTATCTAACTTTGGTAATATATATTTGCATGAGCTTATTCAAAGTGATGAGGTTTTATTGGGCCAGAAAAGCAGTGGACATGTTTCTCCAAAGTCCTTTTGGTCCCCGTGGGCTAGGACCTTTAGTTTTTGTGGTTTTTTGTTTTTTGTTTGTTTTTTGCTGTTACTATCACTTTTTTTTTTAAAAGGTATTTAGATTACATGAATGTTACATAAAAATTTAGGGGATTTCCATATGCCCCGCTTCCTTTACCTTCCACATTTTCCCACATTAACAACCTCTTTCATTAGTGTGGTACATTCTTTACAATTGATGAAAACATTTTAGAGCATTGCCACTAAGCATGGATTATAGTTTACATTGTACTTTACACTCTCTCCCACACAATTTTGTAGGTTGTGGCAAGATATATAATGGCCTGTCTGTATCTGTCATTGTAATGTCATTCAGGAAAACTCCAAAGTCCCCAAAATACCCCCATATTTCACTGGTATTTCCCTCTCCCTGCCCTCAGAACCTAGTATTCTACTATAGACTTATTGTGATTCCAGGACATTTAATTTTGCCCCAGGCTGCTTTCTCATTCTCTCAGTATCAAGAACTGGAAAGGGTCAGAGATTTTACCCTACTTGTAAGTTAACAAGGTAGCCTGCCACTGCTTTGTGGATTCTGGTAGAAAACACAAAACTCCTGGATCAGAGACGAATTGTTTATTAACAATTGCAGTAGCAAAGTGTCAGCATTTGTGCTGGTTGCCTAAGCCCCACTTCCCACTGGTAACATGAAGAAGGCCAGATGACACCTACACATGTCAGTGATCTCATTCCAAGAGCCAAAGAGTGAGCTAAGGAAACTTGGATCTTTTCTACTGGACAGTAGGCATGCCTGCCCTTTGTGCCAAGAGAGGCATCATCTCAGTCTTTCAAGGCAGTTCACTATATAAACATCCTTGAAAAGATAGTCTGAAACAAAGGACAGTCAGTGCCTTGCTCTCAAAACATACAGAAATGCAAAAGACCCATGGAGAATCTTCTCCCACCTCTCCTCGTAGCACTGCTTTGCAGTAGAGTCTCTCATAAACTTGTGTTTGTCATCCATTTGCTTGTTTGCCCTGTCAGTTAACGGGCTATGAACGCGCCTTTACCATCTGGTAGTTTCCACCATGCAGTCTTACACCCTCATATACCCTCTCAGACAGACATTATCTTTTTTCTCTATTTCAGTCTCTTTCCTAGGTGGCCTGTTGAAATAATTAATTGTTTTCAGACTACACTATAATCATTAAAATTGATGCCACAACTTACAAGATTTTTTGTCAGATCTCATGGTTTAACCAAGAGCAATTTAATTTAAAAAGCAGTTTGGCCAAGACAATACAAGCAAAAAGATCATCAAAAAATTTCCTGGTTATTCAAATATTTATCATTTTGTTACATAATTAAGGGATTATTTGGAGCAAGCTAAATATCCAAGTATAAGATAGTTGAGACAAGCCAAATGCTTATCAGCAAGGCATAGAGATGCTGTTTCTCTGTGACAGCAAATAAAAACATTAGACTTCCATATGTCTTCTGGATCAACCTTGGTTTGATATTTATGGGGCAATGCTGCTCTTAACCAGAACAAATATCTCTTGATATGTTTGGCTTTTACAAATAGAGCCAAATCATTAAAACATTCATTATGAGAGAGTATTAAAAGCTCATTGTAAATAAAAAGAAATATTGTATGTTTGCTGTTAGAGAAAAATGGCGCTCTCTGGGACACAGAGACTGATGGTTGCAGGCAGAAGTTTATTGGGAAGCTCTCCCAACAGAGGGGGTCTGAAGAATAGACTTCAGCTCCCCCACCGGCATGGCAGGGGTCTGAAGAGAGACTTCAGCCTTCAGTGACCCCGTGGAAGGTGGTGGATGTGCATTTATACAGTACATCAATAGGTGGGGAAACCAAGTACAGCCTGGGGCCAAATGGCCAGGGGGAAGTGAGCTAGGAGGTCTTGGAATGTGGGAAGGGTTGAGGAGGGAGTGATGGCCCTTATCTGCTCAATTTTGTTTATTCTTGGGAGGGGATGAGCTGCTCCTAGGCTATGGCTTGCTCAGTCAGTTAGGTGGGCTATGACTGGAGGCTGCCCTCCCTCAACCTGTGCCACAGGGGCATTGATTCAGTCCTATGACCTGTCAATCATTGCAAACCTCATAAGGGGGAAACTCTAACATTTGCCTTCCAGTGTTACTATTTTATTTAGAATACTTTCGTGTCATCTACTCATTGAAAAAAAACACTTAAGATCAGGGAGACATTCTCTCTGAGTCAGCATTTCATAATATACCTATGACTATTACCCCATACAAACTCGCTTTAACTTCTACAACCCAATTATAAGGATCACTTTGCATTCCATTGCCAAGGTCATTCTCCTAGTCTTCCTCTGATCCCCTGGTAGGCAGCTAAAATGTGACAGGATCATTCTAGGTAAACTTTATCTTATCCCAGAAAGAAGCAGTTTCCTTATGATCATTCCCAGAATCTTATTTCTTCTCTCCACACACACAGAGTAGTGACTGGACACAGTCTTCTCTTAACTTTCCCAGATCGACCATGGCCTCATTCAAGAAGACTCAGAAAAGTTATTTTCAGAATCATAATTCCTTCAGCTCCACTCCTGACTAGGTCATGGCCATGTCCTACAAATTTAAATATTCTGCTCTGATATGAGAGCTTGTCAAAGTTAATTAACATTTAGTTCGGAAAATATGGCCACTGTTTTAGTTTTCTGGGCTGCTCAAGCAAATACCACGAAATGGGTCAGATTAAACAATGGAAATTTATTCACTCACAGTTTGAAGCTGGGAAAAAAGTCCAAATCAAGGTGTCTTTAAGGCAATGCTTTCTTCCTCAAAGACTGTGGTATTCTGGAGCTGGCTGCTGGTGATCCTTGGTCCTTAGCTTGTCACATGTCTCCTTGTCTCCTTCCCTTCTGGATTCTGTTGAGGTTTAGCTTCTTGCTTCCTCTGGCTTTCTCTCCCAATATCTGAATTTCATTCCACTTATAAAGAACTCCAGTAATGGGATTAAGACCCATCCTGAATGAGGTGGGCCACACTTTAACTGAAAGTAACTTCATTTATTTTTTTAAGGAAGTATGGGGGATTGAACCCAGGACCTCATACATGGGAAGCAGGTGCTCAACCACTGAGCTACTTCTGCTTCCCATAACCTCATTTAAAGGTCCTCCTTAACACTGGGTTCACAACTACAGGAATGGATTAGGTTTAAGAACATGTTTTTCTGGGGTACATACACCTTCAAACCACCATAGCCACCCTACCTATTATCCTCCATACACAATCAGAAAAAAACTTCAATAAACTGGCTCTTCTGGGTCAGGCACTCACTTTTATCAGTCTCAAAGATCCTCTTTCTCCACATAGAACTGCCCATACCACACCTACCATTTCCACCTAAGGCAAGCACATGTAAATTGCTTTTGGCTGCAGATAAGTCAGAATGGCTTAAGCAATAAGGTAAATTCATTATTTTACATAACAACTCAACAGCATCATAAGGGACCAGGTTTATTCATCTTTCTAGTCTACCATCTTTAGTGTGTCTTTTAACTCTCCTCATGGACATAAAATGTCCTCTGTAGTTCCAAGCATCATATGCCAATATGACAACACCTAATGGAAGAAGGGGGATCTCAGAAACTCTCCTGCAGACCTCCCATTATGGCCCCTTCATCAAAACTGAGTCACATGCCCATTCTTAATTGTTAGAGGTTCCCCCTTACGAAGTTTGCAATGATTAACAGGTCATAAGACCTTGAATCAATATCCCTATGACATAAATTGAAGAAAGGCAGCCTCCAGCCATAACCCACCTGACAGATTGAGCAAGCCATTGCCCACAAGGAAGCTCATCCCCTCCCAAGAATAAACAAAATGGAGCAGATAAGGGCCACCACCCCCTCAAACATTTTTCGTGATGCTACATGGTCTACCTTTTTAATAATTTTTAGTGATGATAGTCTAGATCTTGACATATAAAATGTTCAACCTTACAGTATAGTCTAATATTTATATAAATGTGACAGTTTCTCCTTCTCTCCCTAGGTATAGAAGTCGGTCCCCAGCCTCAAGGGGTTCTGAGAGCTGATATTTTGAATCAAATGAGAAAAATGATTAAATACGCTCTTGATTTTATACATCATTACAATGAAGGTACGTAGCAGGTGGGAATTCTTTTTCATTGTGTGTGTGTGTGTGTGTGTGTGTGTGTGTGTATCAGAAAAAGGAGATGAGATGAACACACATAATGACTTCACCCCTAAACATTGAAATAGCACTTGGAACCTAGGTCAAACTTGCCTTGTTCGTGGTCTTAGATGCTTTTTAAAATATTTATTCACTTTAGCTATTCCTCAATGACCAGAATAGATACCTTCCAAGAAAAGCAGCTACCAAATAGAATTCCCCAAAGCAAATCATTTTTTTTCCTATTAAATTCCATTTATAAAAGCAAAGAAAGACTAGGAAATACAAATATCTACTGTACATATGAAAAGATGTTCAACATTATTAGCAATAAGAGAAATGAAAATTAAAGTGAGAAAACCATTTTCTCCAGTAACAGTTGGGAAAATATTAAAAATCTGTTCATATTTAGTGTTGGTGAGGGTATAGGAAGAGGGATACTCTCATTACCTGCTGATAAAAATATAAATTGCTAAAGATGCTTTAGAGAGTAATTTTACAGTATCTGCTTTTAAAAATGCACAAATCCTATGGCCTAGGAATTCCACATCTCAAAGAAACACAAGCACCTGCACATCCAGCTTGTTGAATGCAAGGGTGGTCATGGTGGCATTGATTGTAACAGCAAAACAACACGAACAACCAAAATATACATCACTTGTGAAACAACTAAATAAACAAATATGGAAGTATCTTTAAAATGCATTAATTGAAATAAGCAAGCTGCAGTTCAAAACATATATGGTATAGACATTTGCTTTAAAATAATAATAACACATACTAGGATATATTTATATAGTATATATATTAATTTACATATGTTTATTTTATTTGTTTATTTACTTATTTATATGTTAATACACAGAAAAGCTTCTAGAAGAAAACATATCAAAAACTAATAATAGTGATTACTGGGGAGAGAAGGGCAAACCGTCTTAATTTGGTTTTAATTATTTTCAAGAAAAATGCATTCATGTATTATTTGTGCCATTAAAAATTAATTTAAAATAATTTAAAATTAAATCAAAGAACAATCGTATGTATATAATTATTCTAACAGGTTGAATTGAAATTGTTGTTGAGGAATAGGTAATTATGTGACAGATCTAGTGTATGTTCCAGGTCTATGGAGAATATACTTCCTTAATTTCAGTTTTTGTACCCTACTGTGGCCCCTGAAATTTCTTCTATGCTTGGTTGGGAATCCTTTGACTCCAAAGTCATGAAAACTGAAAATAAGCTCTCCGCCACCTTTGTCTGAGGATAGGTTCTGTGCTGTCTCATGGAACTGATGTTGGAAAAGCCATACCATATTCAAAAGAAATCCTTTAAATAGCAAGTGTATGGCACTAAAATATGTTACAAAATGATAAACCATGGTAGAAGGCCACAACCTAATAAAGAGAAACATTGTTTTCAAATAATGTCCTACAGATTCCCATCAAAGAGATGGGAAATAGTAACTCCAGGACACTCCCCACCACCACCTCTGCTTCAACCAGAGCGGTTCTGTTTTGTTGCTTTTCTATGTAACATTTCACTTAAACTCATGATTCTGAAATTCAAAAATGTTAAATCACTGTTAATTTATAGGACTTGATTGACAATCCAAGTTAGAGTTGGAGTTGTACCTGAGCACCAAAGAATGCTGACAAAAGGATTATAACCACGTGAGAAAAGCCTCTAGAAATGTGCAGAAGCACTCCACCCTTGACTCTGTGTTGTGCAAAATTGTTAGTAGTGTCTTGAATGAGTACATATGTGACATACTTATCTAAGTGATAGATGGCAGGAAGCTAGCAGGAAAATATCTTGGTTGAGAAGGTGGATCCAGAAAGTCCTGACAATCTTTAACAAATGTCTAAACCAAATGTTTAAGATTAACTAGATCAGGGATCTATTCTTGTGTTCAAAATCCAAGAATAAGAGTGGTAATGGTCTCTTTTCTGCCTTAAAATAGAACGGAACGCCTCCCCCCAAAACTGGAAAATTGTGAATAAATTCTGAATACATTTTTCAAGGGGGACAGCAATAAAGTGGAGCTTAGCCACAGGAGAGAATTGAGATTAGTGAAGGGTTTGAAAAACATAATAAGAATGATCCCTAAGTTGTATGTAGAACTTCACAGTTTGCAAAGTACCGTCAAACACTTTCTCATTTACTGACCACATATGAGTAATGATTGATAGAACTTAGGATACTTAGACTAGCTAAAACAAGGCTGAAGGGCAATTTTATTTCAGAGTGTCAGAAGTACTATATAATTAGACACATTTTTGTGACCTGGAGGGCAAAATAGAGTCCACAGGATGTATTTACCTAGAGACACAAGTTTCCAATTTAAAAAAAGTTATCAATAAGGAGAGGGAACATACTTTGTGAGGAAGATGACCACTTGGCCAGAACAATATAGAAAATACTCAAGCATCAGGTGAGAGTTAGGCTTTTGAGACTCCTTCCAATTCTGAGATTCTAAGTAGCAAAAACATACTCCTTTGTGTTCTGCCACTTTTTCTTTTTCTTCCGATGGATCTTGTGGTTTGAAGAGTTGACATCAGGTAAGTTCCCATCTTCATTTTGGAAGATATGGCAGATTGTAAAAATTACCACAGATTCTTCCACTCCTTGCACCCATACCCTTGCAATGTGATGTTTTATCAAGAGAAGGCATTTATTTCACCACTCCTGTAACTGGGTTGACCATGTGACCTGCTTTGTGCCGCAAGAAAGAGGCTTGAAAAGCATTTGTGCATTAGGGACTTGCTCTCCTTGCTCTTGACAACCCTATACCACCATCATATGAATAAGTCCAGGCTAGCCTGCTGGATAATGAGAGGCAATTAACCAGAGAACTAAGACACCCTAGACCAGGGGTTCTTAATGTTTTGTGTTCCATGGACCCCTTTGCCAGTCAGGTGAAAACCACGGACCCCTTACTAAGTCCACACTATACTCTGTATTATTTAATAAATATATCACACCCGCACCAACACATCTCTTCAAGAATGTTTTTTTGAATTTCAATTCTAGCTCACAGACCCCAGGTTAAGAACCCCTGCTGTAGATAATAGTAATACAGCTTCACTGCCAGCCTGTCAAATGTCAGACATGAGAGTAAAGCAATCCTATATTATCCAGCCTCCAGGCAACCTGCCACCTCACCACAAATACATGAGCAAGCCAAGCAGAAATCAGTCAAGCCATCCCAGATCAGACCTGCTCAATCACCTCACAGAATTATGAGCTAAATTAAAAGGTTGTGATTTTAAACCACTAACTTCTGGGGTAGTGTGTAATATAGCAAAAACTAACTGATACAGAAGATAGCAAGGGGGAAGCGGGTGTGGCTCAGTGGATAGAGCCCCCGTTTACCATATGGGAGGCCCGGGTTCGCATCCCGAGGCCTCCTTGTGAGGGCACGCCGGCCTGAGCGGTGCGGTGGGCTGATGCAGCAACCTCATGGCAGGAAGCGGGTGTGGCGCAATGGATAGAGCACCCGTTTTACCATATGAGAGGCCCCGGGTTCGCTTCCCGGAGCCTCCTTGTGAGGGCAGGCCGGCTCGCGCGGCACGTGGGCTGATGCGGCAAGACCTCACAGCAAGGGGGAGATAAGCAGACACAGAGAAAACATGCAGCAAATGGACACAGCAGCACAGGCGGCAAGGGGGGGATAAATAAATAAAATAAATAAATCTTTAAAAA
>JAQZBX010027973.1:0-28053 GCA_029593785.1 Cabassous unicinctus
CCAGCCCTGCAAGGTATTGTCACCTAGTTGGCACTGTAATTGAGTCTTCAAAAGGCCATTCTACCATTCTATCAATCCAGCTGCTTCAGGGTGATGGGGAACATGTTAAGACCAGTGAATTCCACTCTCAGTACCAAGCTGTATGCCAGGTACTATGGACAGACCAAGAAACAGGATAGGAACCAATACTGGATGTGCTGGGTGATGGAGAAAAGAATTTAGCCTTCTGGAAAGACAGATTCTGCAAGAGCCTTTGATAGAATATGTAAAAATTGGAATAGAGTTTGGAAGGAAAGTTCTTGTTTGAGAACATATTTATCACGTCAGGTTGAGCCAAGCCTGGAAACATGAGTTTCAAACTGGGAAAATAGCTCAAGCTCAATATCAATTCAGGAGTCATAGCATTTTCACAATGAGCATATCATTTGATTTGAGCATCCATTCAGTAATTTGATTGAAGCCATGACTTACTTCCATTTTACAGGAAATATGGTGCTGTGTCATCCTGGCAATTGACTTCCTTCCTGCAAAAGCAGGACCCTCTTGCTCAGTATGGATTGATGCTACCACATAGAACACCCTGTCAGGGAGAGCTGGAATCTCACATTTTGTCCTCTTTCAGCCCTCAGCATTCATGATAAGCCCTGAAGTAAACACATCTCCAATGGATGTCATGGAAAACAATCTTTTTTCTTCCAATTTTACCAATTTATTGCTTTTATTATAGGTTTTGACATTTTAGACTTGTTTACTGGGCTTTCCTGACCCTTCTCTATATAGCTAGAGCTATTTTTATTACAAAGGTGTTCTCAGGCAAAATGTACTGTAAATCTAGCACTCCAGAATTTTGCAAAGAAATCCGAGCCTGGGTAAAGAGCAGCCAACAGATTTCCAAGGAAATCAAATGCCATTTACACTGAGAGCTGAGAAGTATGTATGAGTCTGACTCTTACTCTCCGTGCAGGACCAGTGGTTTACTTCACTTGATAAAATGTATTTCCCTGTCAAATATTCCCAGAACCATCCAGCTGGATAAAGACTGCATCCCTAAAAATATTTGTTCACTTAAACTCCTGGCTGCACATTTTGGGTCTATAGACTCCTTCAATCACACAACAAACTTGTGCAAAGCACCTACTACTTGCAAAATACTCATCTATGTATTAGGAAGAATAGTAATAATAATTTCTCATATTTATTAAGCATATTCTTCTTGGTGTTTTAAGAACTGTGCCACATGAATTATTTGCATTGTTTTATTTAATTCTCACAATATTTTTAAGTATCTTTTGTTTCCCAATGTTTAATAGTTTCATTTATATATACTCTTTGCACAATATTTGGTATAGTGTAAATATTTGATAAATGATTTGGGGATAAATAGAGTAGGTGAATGAAGTAAATGGAGTATGAATCTCTTTAGCAATAGAATATTTGTTAATCAATAGCATTTATTAGTCTTCAGCTCAGAAAAATGCTTATAATCAAGTTGTAAATACAAAATAAGCATGAATAAAACTGTAAAAATCCTTACAAAGCAATACATAAGTGGGCATAGATTGCAAAGGGTAAACAAGTTATCTATGTGCCCGTGGGAGCCAAGGAGAGCCCAGAGCCTGATAAGGACAATTCAAAAAAGTTACATGGAGGAGAGATTCAAGAGGAGCAATAGTTGTACAAATGGGAAAAATTACCAATGACCACAGTTGTCTTCTTGGCTAATGCTTCCATCCCTGTGCCAGCATGCCCCCTGGAGATCAATAACTCCTTAACTGTTGTTCTCACATAATTGAAAAACTATAGGGGAACTTTTGGCCCACCTTTAAGGACGAGTCATGACTTGACAGCTCTATAGAGAGAGGACTTGAATTTCCTCCAAAAATACTAGTGCTGACACACAGCTGCCCAGAGTAAGCCTTTCAGTAAAAACTCAATAACCTCTTTGCTATACTTCATGAAAAAAGAAAAGTGAACACTTTTTCTGACAGTTACTTAACCTCCTCAAGCCAAAGTTGCCTCATCAGTAAAACAGGAATGTCCTCTGTCTCTCAGAAGTGTTGTGAGGAGAAAATAAAATAACGAAAGCTTCAGAACTTCCAGGGTGGGGGGAATCCCTGATACTAGATTATTTTTCTCTTCCAAATAAACCAGGGTTTCTCAACCTTGGCACTACTAACATTTTAGACTGGATAATTCTATGTTTTATGGGGAAGGGGAGCTGTCCTATTGTTGTAGGATGTTTAGCAGCACACTTGGTCTCTACTCATTAGGTGCCTATACCACCGTCTCAATGGTGACAACCAAAATCTCTCCAGACATTGCCAATTGTGCCTTGGTGGTGGTAGGGAGGCTCAAAATCAACCCTTGTTGAGAACAACTGATATAAACCAATAAATTATTTTTCAATGTGTGGCAAGCTACTGTCTTCTCACCTCGCCCCTTTAGTGCATTTGTCCATTCTCACATTCTGGAATGCTCTCCTATATACTTATAGAAGATTTCAGGTGTAATATAGGGGGAAAAAATTAATCCAGAGGGAAAAAAGGGTAAGAAATCTGGCAGAACTCTAACTGAAGTTGTTACTGAAAGTGTCTTCTTCTCAGAGGTCAAACTAGGAGATAATGAAAAGCCATAGATAGTAATAATACCCACCTGCATTTGTAAATCATTCTATATCTTAAAAGGTGACATCTTGTATACTGCTGCATCAGATTCTTATAGAAATCTCAAGAAGCAGTTATTATACCCACAGATGAAGGAAGTTTAAATCATGTAACCAAAAAGAAACCAAAAAAAAGGACTTGATTTGCTTTGACTCCAAATTCCATGCTCTTCCCACAATGCTGGGCTGCCATGTGAACCCAAAACAAGTTATTATTTTTGCAGTTGGCAGGGAAAATCTTAAACCAGCTCACTCAATGAGTCTTGTCAGGAAGCTGGAAGTACATGCTCCAGGACGTTAGCAAATGCAGCCTCCCTCATCCGAAAGAGGTGACCTCCTAGAGAAACAACAGCGCTGCTTTTCCCAGCAATGCTGCTTTCCCCTCTGCTCCACAAGATAATCACCTTATACTTTAATCCACACATTGCCCACACACAGAATTGCAGTAGACCTTTAGGTCTTCATATCTGTGGTGGTTTCAAGCTGTATAATCCCTGAAATACATGATCTTAAATTTAATCCATTCCCGTAGGTGTGAACTCCTTCTAAGTTGGACTTTTGTTGAGATCACTTCAGTTAAAAAGATGTGGCCCACCTCAATCAGGCTGGGTCTTAATCCACTTAACGGCATCTTTTATAAACAGAGTGAAATGCAGTCAGATGGAGAAAAGGCTACAGGAAGCAAGAAGCTACATCAACAGAATCCGGAGGAGAAGGGAGAGACCAGGAGATGTTGCATGTGCCTTGCGATGTGACAGAGGAGCCAAAGATTGCCAGCAGCCAGCCCCAGAATACCACAGACTTGGAAGAGAAAGCATCGCTTTAGCCTCAAAACCGTAACAAATTCCCGTAGTTTTGCTTGAGCAGCCTAGGAAACTAAAGCAGATTTTGGTACTGAGAGTGGGGTGCTACTATTGCAAATACCTAAACTATGGAGAGAGCTTTGGAATTGGATAATGGGTAAATGCTGGTAGAATTCTGAGGTGTTGGACAGAAAAAATTTAGATTGCTTTGAAGGGACTGTTGGTAGAAATACGGATGCTGAAGGTACTTGCAATAAGGCCTTAGAGAGAAATGATGACTGTATTACTGGAAACTGGAGAAAAGGTGATCCTGTTTTAAAGCGGCAGAGATCTTGGCAAAATTGAGTTCTGATGTTGGATGGAAGGCAGAACTTGAAAGCAATGAACTTGGATGTTTAGCTGGGAGATAACCGAACTACATATGGAAAGTGCACCCTGGTTTCTCCTTGCAGCTTATAGTAAAATGCAAGAGGAAAGGGGTGAGCTGAGAACTGAATTCCTGGGCACAAAGAAACCAGAAATTGATGGCTTGGAAAATTCTAAGCTTCCAGAAAGTGAGTCCCCAGATAATAGTGCTTCATGTGATAGTTTAGCTGAATGTGGAATCAGTCAGCCATTTCAGGGAAAGTCCGTATTGGAAATGCAGTTATGCAGGGAAGATCTATGAAAGTCTTTCTGTCTGATGGGTTGGACTCCTGTGAACTACATGTGCAACCAACAAGTTTTGTGCATAATTTGCATGAATGGAACCACTGCCAGCCTGGACTGAAAGGGATAGAGAAGGGACAAATTGAAGGAAGAATTACTTCAAGGGCAGACCCATGAATGAAAGCTGAGGCCTAGACTGAAGATCTCTCCTCAGGCCAAGAGAGTGGGCCCACCTCATGTGTGTGGAAGGGGTGAGTCTTCCCTGGTACTCTGAGAGGATGGGACTTCAGCCCCATGATTCAGGAAGAGTTCTGCCATGCCAGTGCTCAGAGAGGGTAGGGCCCATGCTTCTGGGATTGCAGAGAGTCTGGCCACCACCCTGATGGCTTGGAGAGGGTGGTGCCTTCACCTCACTATTCCCGAGGAGCAGGGCCACTAGACGAGCACTTGGAAAGGGTGGAGCTACTGCTCCATCAGGCCCAGAGGACAAAACATCAATTCTTAGATGGCTCTCAGAGCTTGAGATCTATTGGAGTTTGCCCTGGTGGGATTTGGAATTGTTTGTGACATGTTGCAGTACGAATTTGGTGAATCTCAAAAAGAGAAAATTTATGTTTGTGAACTAATCCAGTCCTGTGGGTGTGAGACCTTTTCATTGGATTACATTAGTGAGGTGTGACTCAGGTTGAGTCTCTGCCCTCTTGCTGGGTCTGCTAAAAAGAGATACAGGAGAGAGAGACATACAGGAAAATGAAGCCACCATATTTGATCCTGCATTGTGGGAAAAAGGATTCCTGTTTTGCCCACAGCTGAGCTGCAAGGAGAGAAGCCCCCGAGAGGCTCAAAGAGCTGAAGTCCAGGGAATGATGAGCCATATGTCTGATAACTTGCAGCTGAATTTGGAAAGAAAGCAGAGCAGCTGAGACTGATAGAGGAGGCCAGAAAAGAGACAAGCCCTATGCCTGGTTGCACTCAGCTGAGCTCTGGGAGAGAGAGGATAAGGCAGAGAACTCGGCAGAATCAGTGGTCATCTTGCATATATGGAAGCTGACTTTGATGAGAAAGCATCTTTAATGGTGCCTCAATTTGGACATTTTACAGCCTTGGAACTGTAAGCTTTTACCCCAAATAAATCCCCTTTATAAAAGCCAACCCGTTTCTGGTATTTTGCATCGGCAGCCCTTTAGCAAACTAAAACAGGACCCATGACCCCTGTTTTCCTTCCAATTTCTCCCTATGGTAATGGGAATGTATATTCTATGCTGCCTCTCCATTGTATATCTAAAGCAGGTAACTTGTTCTCCAGGTTTCATTGGTCGACAGATGGAGGAGAATTCTACACCAATACAGAATATACCTATAACCGATTTTGATGAGACTTTGTATTAAACATTGTTTCTGAAAGGACTTAAGGCTTTTGGGATATTGTGAAAGAATGAATTTATTTTGCATATAGAAAGAACATGTCTTTTGGGGATCCAGAGGGTAGAGTGAGGTGGTTTGGAGCTATATATACTCCATTAAAACATGTTCTTAAATTTAATGCATTCCTGTAAGTAGGAATTTGATGAGGTTGCTTCAGTTAAGATGTGGCCCACCTTTATCAAGATGGGTCTTAATCATTTTACTGGAGTCCTCTTTAAGCAGGGTGAAATTCAGACAAAGAGAAAGCTACAGGGAGCAGCCAGAAGCTGAAATTCAGTGGACCCCAGGAGAACAGAGAGACCGGGAGATGCCGCTATGTGACAAAGTAAGAACCAAGTGTCACCAGCAGCCAGCTCCAGAAAGCCAGTCTTCAAGAAGAAAGCATCGCCTTGATGATGCCTTGATTTGGGCTCACACTTAGCCTCAAAACCGTAAGCAAAGAAATTCACATTGTGTAACCCAACCCATTTCATGGTATTTGCTTGAGCAGCCCAGGAAACTAAAACAATATCCCATCCTCTTTTGACATCTCATTTTATCAGAAAGACTTATAGTGGAAAATAGACACATACTCACACAGAGAGACACAAAGCTAGTTCCTAAAAGCCAGTGGCTGCCAATAGCAAAGATTAAATTACGTGCCCTTACCTCTTTTACGGTTTTTCCCCCTCTTTTGGTTTACCTCCATTAGCTTTCTCAAGGCTGCCTTGTAAACAGAAGTTATCAGCACTCGAGTTTGCTAAACTTACACTGTTGACTCTCTGGTTACCAGTAACAGTGGGAGAGGATACATACACATACGTGTGTGTGTTTTGAGTTTGCCCAAGTGTGACAGAGGTTTTGTAATGCTTGGATGGGAGCCTTATTCCTGTCTGCACGGTTTATTCCTGCTTTTCAGTGGTATTTAGGAGTCTGTTTGGCTCATAGTTTTATCCTCATGCTGTGGTATTTGAGCCTGACTGGCAGAGCTATCACTGCCTGTCAAGCCTCCTACCTCGCTCTCTCTACCCCCAGACAAATCAAGTGATGTGATAAGCAAGCAGAGTGCTAACTGAGTCCCCCACCCACAAACGTGCTTGTGAAAAATGGCAGGCTGGTTTCTCCAATTTAGACAACAGGCGATGGCAGTAAGAATGGATTTAACATGAACACATGGAATTTGGGAATGCTAAATGACCATCAAATCCTCATCTTGGAGGAGTTTTAGGGGATTTTCTCTTTGGAAGAATATCAGATGAGCTAAAAGAAACCTAAACCTATTTAACAAAATAGGATGCAATCCAATAGTGACTCAAAGCAAGCTTTGCTGACAAAACATATAGAATAACTGGCTAGGACAAATTATAACGTAGAAGGAGAAAGATTTATGGTGAAACATACATCACTAAGTCAGAAACCTAGCCTTGTGAAGAAAAACATCTACTATGACCTTCTAAATAATTAGTAAATGTCTCATTTAGCCAGGGCTGCTATGACAAATACTTTATAATGGTTTGGGTTCAACAACAAGCATTTATTATCTCACAGTTTTGAAGGCTAGAAGTCCAAAATCAAGGCCATGCTTTCCCCTGCAGTCAGTAGCATTCTGGTGATGGCGGTCCTTTGTCACCTGGCGCTCTCTCCCTTCTCTGACTTCTGCTGTCTTCTGCTTTCTTCTTACGTATGTGTTTCCTCTCTGTATAAAGCCTCCAGTCATACAGATTAAGGCCCACCTTGATTCAATTTGGCCACACTTTAACTAATAATAACATCTTTAAAAAGCCTTATTTACGAATGGGTTCACATCCACAGTAATGTCGATTAAGGCTTGAATGTGTCTTTTGTGGGGGACCTGATTCAAACCCCAACATAATGTCACATTTCCTGTTGTATCACAATTGCAATAACTACTTCTGTTTACTACCCATCACATTCCCTCTCTCTTCTTCTAAACAGACCCTGTTAGAAGAAGAAAGGGTCTGGCCAAAGTACTCCACATCTTTAGCTAGAATGATTGGTTCAAGTGTGGACAAATGACACATGTTCAGCTAATCAGAATTCTTCCTCCAAATTGTTTGAATCAAGTCTAGTGGAAAAGACCCCTCACCTTTTGAGAGACAGAAACAAGGAGGTCTGGAGCTGTAGCAAAAAATGTTTTTCATGTGGGAAAACCTTATCAGTGATTCTTTATAGTCTTCCTTAGATTGCGTGAGTTTCTGAAATAGTCTTCCAACAAATTTCCTAATTTCCCCAAGCTAGTCTACAGTTAGTTTCCGCTGCATGCTTCCAAATGAGAGCTGATCCTTACAATAATACTCTTGCTACATTCCACAATAGTCAGGCCCATATTAAAGTGTTCAAATGTCAGCTTCGCATCTGTTGAAAAATAGGGAATGATGGAGAGAGTTCAGAAAGGCATGGTGAAGAGGCTCACATGGCTGGATAATAAGACTGTGAGGGAGGGACAACCATGGATTTGTAAAGGAGAAAAATAAGAGGAGCAATATTATTTTCATGTGACTTAGGTAGTGAAATACTTCATTACAGATGCTTAAAGGGAGGAAGATTTTAGGGAATGATGATTATTTCTGTCTACGGATATACCTATAGGCAGTAGCATGCTCTAATCCTGATTTCAGATCACTTCAGTGAATATCTGTGTTTAATCCTGTGCTAGCTACTGATGCACAGAGAGAGAGACATTTTTTCTTCCCTCAGGGAGCTTACAAGTCTAAGGCTTTGAAGCCTAGAGCCATAAATTACATCACAAAATTATTTCCATGTAGAAGAAAGACAAGAAAGATAATTTGGATGAAATAATGAAGAAGCTTTACAGAAACAAACAAAAAAAGCATGTATTGGGAGTCTACTATGTGCCAGGCTCATAGTTGTTTGAAAAATACAAATGTTGACCAAGAAAGGATCATTTCTTAGAAACCCAATTTAATCTGAAGTACCCAAGGGCTGCAAAGCAAGCACCCAGAGTACCTGCAAACCCAGGCCTAGAGAGGGGCAAGTATCTAGCAATAAGCCAATTTCTGTTTCTGAAGAAATATGGAAGCTAATATCTGGGCCTATCACTTGCTTCCTCCAAACCAGCACAAGCATGAACATAGGAAGTGTCTGCGAATTTACTTAAATTAGCTAGTTTTTAGGGTCTCACTAGCTATTCTGAGTTTTGTTTTCTGGGTTTTAAAAGCTCTGAATAGTGGCTTTAAAAAGTCAAACTATAACTAAAATGATAGAGAAAATTTCTTCACAATAATAGCAAAAATAATATTCAAAATCTATATAAATAATCCTAACACAAAAGAAGGGCTTAGATGAAGTAAGTGGAATAGGGGGGTTAAAATAAGTTATACAAATTGAGTGAGGAAGAGTTTATGTTGGAAAGACATTAATTCAAGCCCAACTTGTTCTATAAGTTTAATATATTTTAAAAAGTGCAACTCACTGGCTTTTTTTTTTTTTTTTTCTTTTGTTAAAGGATCCTAAAGTTCAACTAGAAAAATAAACAAACAAAAATATTAAAAGAAAGACCAACGGTGGAGGCAGTGGGACTTGTCCCACCAGATATTAACAAAAATACAATATGATGATACCACAGTTAAGACAGCATGTGTGGCAGTTTGAGTTTATTTATGAATCCCAAAAAAAGAAAGATTATGTTTGTAAAGTAATCTATTCCTCTGGGTGTGATAACCCTGTGATTGTATTAAATTCAGTTGAGGGGCCTTTGATAAGATTGCTTGATAAGATCATTTACGGCTTTTGATTGTATTACATCAGTGAGGCATGACTCAGGATGAAACTCCACCCCCTTGTTGGGTCGGATATAAATGGAGAAACAGAAAGACAGTGAGGCACAGGAAAAGGAAGCTGCCGTATTTGATCCCCCACAGACAGAGAAAAAGGGAGCCAGCATATTTGATTCTGCCTTGTGAGAGACAGGACTGCAGGAAAACAGAAGCCCCTGAGAGGCTCAGAGAGGCTGGGTCCACAGAGCAGCTCAAGAGGAGACTGAGCCCAGAGGGGAGAGCTGAGACCTTGGCAGAGATGGACATCCAACTTGCTTTGTTGCCATGTGCCCAGACAACGGAATCAACAGTAGCTGACTTTGGTGAGAAAGCACCTCTTATGGTGCCCTGATTTGGATTTTCACGGCCTTGGAACTGTAAGCTGTTACCCCAAATAAATCCCCTTTATAAAAGCCAACACATTTCTGGTACTTTGTATTGGCAGCCCTTTGGCAAACTAAAACAACATAGTTTGAGCATAGGATTAAATAGTCTCCTAAGAGTAATAAGCTGTCCCTGAAAGAGTCAGAGTATGTAAGAACTAAATATACGAGCACCCACATGGTCTGGGGAACCCTTTAGATTAAATGCTGCAATTATATATGCACCCCAGGGAGACCTGCACATAGCGTGGATATGGAACTGAGTACCCTTCTCTGTCAGGGTCCACAAGACCACCCTCAGATTCAATGATTCACTAGAAACACAAACAGAACTCAGAAAAACTCTCATTCTCATGGTTATGGTTTATTACAGTGAAAGGATACAGATTAAAATCAGCAGAGGGAAGAAAAGGCAGAGTTCAGGAGAGACCAGGCACAAGCTTCCAGTTGTCCATACATGCAGGCATGGAGCACCCACATGACTGACCTTAGCAACTCAATCTCTAGTCCCCCTCGAGGTCAGATTGATGCAGCGTGGCCCAAAGCCCTAGACATATGAAAATAGGCATTCACTGTAAGTCACGTTGCAAACACAAAGCACCTGGTATAGTCCAAAGCCTCAGATATATAAAGGCATTCTTATCACGCAGAACATTCTAAGGGCTCAGAGGTTCTCTCCCAGGAGCCCCTCAAAGAAGAGTCCTGAAGACCTCTGGATAGTGCAGGGTTTGGGCAGGGATAGTGCAAAGAGTTGACCCTTTACTGCACAACTCCTTAAAACTAGAGTCTGTTAAGCCCGTCACTTCAATTTATAAAAAAGGACTTGAAAACCAATTTGCTCATTCAAGGAAGCCCAAAGAATTGGACCCATTAATGATTTTCTGGGAAGGGGATTAAAGAAAGTATTCCATGAGAAACCAAAGTCCCAACCATGTATCGTTATAGGTAAGTGGGTCCAAATTTATATTCCCAATATAATGTGGAAGCTCCAAGCAGAGAAATCAAAGGCACAGGAAATGCAACACATCTCCGCAGATTGTTTCACAACTCAAGGCCATGAAGATCCCAACAGTCAATAAGGAAGTGAATCACTACAAGAAAGAGTCATGAGAGACCACAAAGGGGAAAATTAGTCCTCTAGAACTTGAGAAAATAGAACAATCTGAAACTGAATATAACATAAATGTGATATAAACAAAGAGATAAATAAGAGTAGAAATCATAAGGAAAGAATTGAAGGATATGAAAATTACATGAATTTTTAATACAATCAAAGATCCAAAACAATTCATTTGAATTCAAATATCAGGGCATGGGTTATACAGCTGAACTGGACTGTGAACATTTTACCTTCAAAGATTTTTGCATTTACTCCTGTTTTATAAACACAGTCTTAGATGTATAAGGTTGCATTCACCTTGATTGACTATTGATTCTCAATTACTCAATTATTCTGCTTAGTCTGTAGTTTCTATCCCAGCTCTTTCTGTTTACCACTTATGCCAGGAGGCTCTTTGAATCCATGCTCTCTCCTGGGATGTCCGAAAAGGGATGAACTATGGATCAGAACTAAATGATCAATTTCCAGCAGTATCCAAGGAGTGGAGAACTGTTGAGGAAGGAACCAGCTGGGTAAATTATGCAACCATCCAGCCCTTCCATAGACAGGTTTGAAGTGCACTCCTAGAAGGTCAGCCCCCCTGGTATTCCCACATAAGTACAAAAACACCTTCCCAAACCAGCCCTGATGTTTGGATTTTCTGCTCCAATGCTCAGCCTCCAAGTGTGCAAACTGCTATTAGAAAACTATTGTCTGAAAACTGCCTGATCTTAATTCATTGTTCAAAGGGTGGACACCAAGGTACTTCTATCCCAGAAGATGTATTACTAGAACACTAACTTTACACCAGGGTAAAAGACAGTCTAGAAAATTGCTCAAATTGTCAAATCTTACAGAACAAATCAATCCCATGTGGGTATTTTCTCACACCCACCTAAATGGTAAATACCAGGCTTGGGGGAAGAAAGCTAATGATTAAGAAACTCATTGCACTCAAGTTCTTATTTCTTTCTCTGCCCACTCCTCCTACCCTGTGCACCACTTCCCGCTCCCCCTCCTCTCCACCACTCCCTCTGAAGTCATTTCCATTTATATTAGCCTCTGCTAAGCTGTCATTTTTAAGGGTACATAAATTTGGGAGCTTAACTACATTGAATGTGTCCCTTTAAGTAAAGTCATCTCACCCAGGAAAAGGCAGCACAAAGTGACCCTCTAATGCTAGCTTTCACTCTTGGGTTAAGGCGCCTGCTATTGAGTCAAGGCTTCAGTGGAGATGTTTCCCGGAAGGGAAACTCTGGAAGGTATTTTGGCGTGCTACGTGCAAACGCAGCAACCAACAGATCTCATCATTTCTAAATGTCAGCCTTAGTATAATCCCTCTGACCCGTTCCAAAGCTTATAGGTCACAGAACATTTTATCTAGCAGAGCTTTATATAATATATTTATATATATATCTACTCCCCCCCCCGCCCCCCCCACCACCACCCTCCGCCGCCCAGGTTTAAAGTGTTATCCATTTTCCCTTCCATCCCCCTCTGAAGGAGATCTGGCTCTTCTATACATATGGTGAGTAAGGCATCAAGGAATTCAAGCAAATGATAAAAATATGTCTGCAGGGAAATAAAATTCTCTCTCCTAAATCAATCATATGCTATTCACACAAGCAGATGGAATAGCCTGAAATACCCCTTATCTCACCGCCTCACTCCACTCAGGCCTCCTGTGCAAACTCTTAAAGGCCAGCAGCTTTCTCTCAGGTCTTCCTTCTCCCACAGGGGAAGGGAAGGGAGGCAGAGATATGTGGACAGACAGGCCGTCGGGGCCACGATTAGCCCGAAATGATTGGCTGGCTGTCATAGGAATAGATAGCCATTATAACAGGTCCATTGTCCTGTGCAGACAGAGCCAGCGTGGCAATCAGCGCCATTGGAAGGAGAGGCCTTTTCCATGCCATAGAAATGGAAGCATGTATAATTCCCCTCTCCATATTGCCTCACTGATATTGATGCCCCTGACCTCTTGCTTTGTGGAGAATAAGGGTATTGCTGTAAACGGCACTTTCAAAACTTGTTTTAAAATGGAGAGCCCAGATGTGCCCCAGCTGTGGTCCTTAATCACATTGTGGAAAAGGAAGTTTTGTCTGCTGCTCTGTCCTCCCTTCCTGCCACATTAAAGAGGACTGAGCGCCAGGCTGCTCAGAGGCAAACCTGCTCTGCCTCCTGCCAGCTGCATGACCTTGGGAACATCCTCAGCGGTCACAGTAGAACCTCACTCAGAGTTGGTGTTTGGATTAAAGGAACCGTGCATGTAAAGCACTTAACATAGCACGTTAGCACAGGGTGGGAAGTGCTGTAAGTTTTGGAGGGTGAAGGGGTTGAATCTTCTGACAACCAGAAGAGTTGCTTATGGAAACCTGTTTCCAACCACCAGAAAAGTAAATTTGAAATTTCGTGGCAATTACTTGGTGCCAGCTGCTGCCTGTCTCTGAGGAACTCATAATATTTTTAAAGGCTGAAACTTCCTTTCATAATATCTTTGATCAACACTGGAAGGGACAGATGGGGAAATGAAGGCGGGGTAGAGTAACTTGGTGCTGAACTAAGTGGCCATATTATTGATAAGTGATTAAAACTGTATATCAAGTATCAAGGAATTATTTTTTTTTTCTAAATTGTGACACAGGGTCACCATAATAAGAGCCTATAGTAGATTGAATCATGTTCCTCAGTTTAGACATGTTCTTAATACGCATTTTTGTGGGTGTGAACCCATTGTAAAGAGGATCCTTTGAAGATATTATATTTAAGTTAAAGCCCAACTGAATAAGGGTGGGTCTTAATCTGGATAACTGGAGGCCTTGTACAGAGAAAGAAACCAAAAGCCAGAATCAAAGAAGGCCACAGGGAGAAGCTGGAAGTCAGTGGGAACCTGGAAGAGCAAGGAGAGGACATGGCCACGTTATAGAAAAGCCAAGGAACCCTAAGGATGGCGAGAAGCCAGCACCAGGATACCACAGACTACTAAGAGAACCCAAGCCACCAATAACTTGATTTGGACTTCCAGCCTCAAAACCATCAGTCAATAAATTCCTATTGTTTAAGCCAAACCACTATGTAGTATTTGTTAGCAGCCTAGTAAACAAAGACAGGGCCCAATGGTGGAAATAAGAAATTATGTGGAAGATGGAAGTGACATTTTGTTATGGCCAAGAGCATTCCACGTAGCCCACTGGAGCTTCATTTTTCATCTGGGTCTCACTGCAAATGAGGGGCTCTGTGGTGTTGGGTACAAGTACAAGAGAATGATTACACCTAGGAGCCTTTTCTTACAAATCACACTCTGACCTTATGAAGTCTACAAATATGGGCTCCTAAAATGAACAGGAGTGTCAGAACTCAAGAATGTAAAGATTGATCCCATTAAGATTGATCACAGCAATATTTTCAGTGATAGATGATGTTTAGATATCAATCAGGAAAAGAACTAGCCAAAATCCATCCTCATATGTGGACATAAAGCCAAGAAGATTTGATTCCAAACAAAAATAAAATTAATAAATTTTTAAAAAACTTAAGCTACATTGTCTGTTTTTTTAATCAACTGAGGAATGAAAGAAGAGGAGTTAGTATAAATTACTCAACGTTTCAAAAATTAGGGGAGAATGTGAATTGCTTCTAGATAGTAGATAGAAAAGGTTGTACATTTTGTAAATCTTCTTTGCACATAAAATCTTTTTCAGTACCACGTTTCTAAATGCCTCAATGCATATATGCATCTTTCCTTAAATTCTTCACATTATTCTGAGGTTCAATAATATAAAAAATTGGGATAATCCATGGTGCTCCAAAAGGAAATAAGCCTTGGTAGTTTGGTGAACTGAAGCAGGGACAAATATAAACGGGAAAATGCAGCCCCTGCCTCAGCGGGATCACTTTCCAGGACCTAGGAGAAGGACATAAAAATTACAATGAACTAGTGAAATGCTGACCTGCCTTACACTTTGAACAATGACTGATTGCTATGGTTTCCTAACCTCTCACAAACTCCTTACTCAAATACAGGTGACTTCATGCAACACAAACACACACATGTGTGTGTGTGTATGTATATATATGGCCAAATATGCACATATATACATGCATGTGTATTATATACATGTGTATATGTGTATATATGGATATATGTAAATATATGAATATCTGTGTATGTGCGTATGTGCATGTATTCTTTATCTCAGTGTAAAATTTGGAATGTCTGCAATATGGACAGAGAAAAATCCCCCAGCTCTTTCAAGTACGATTTCTTCCAAGCCCTGAATGTATGACGCTTCTGCCTGATTCTCCCACTAAACTCCAAAACATGCCACAGAAGAAAAGTGTGCAGCAAATTTATTAGTTTGGGTTCCTTCCATACCTTTTTTCACTTTATGTCTCTTCTTCTCCTTCTGTTCTCTCTATCCAGAGGCTTGCCTTTTATATGGAAACACAGCCCATGATACGAACTCATTAAATAGTAATTATTCTTAATTTTAATTGGCTATATTATACAAGGCAAAGGGGGCATGTACAATGCAGTACATTTTTTTTAGGTTATCTCTACTACAATTTTATCAGTTTTAAATAATCCTCATTTATTACTTTTAACAACTAAATAAATTGTTGGAAAAAAGTAATCCCCACCCAGGTTTAAAATGTAGTCTTTTACAAATGGGAGATGCTTTTGAAGGCCATGATCACCATTTCCTGCCACAGTGGGACAGAATGATCACCCTGAATTTGAAATCCAGTCAATCCTTAAAGCATCAGGCTTGTCCCAGATCTCAAGGAAGTTTTTGTATGAGGTTACTTGGAAAAATTATTTTGAGCCTAATTCTATGCTTTGTCTTTTGCCTATGGCTTCTATCAACTTACAATAAAACTATTATCTTAAAAATATAAACAGAAGTGTGGGGAAACAAAACAAAGCAAAATACAACCAATTCTGAGAATTCCAGGAAGATGGCATTGGAGTAGACAGGCAGGGCTCAACTCTCTCACAAAAACAATGGAGAAAAGGCCAAAAGCTGTCCAAGGTAACTTTTAGGGGTCAGCAGACCAGATTGCTGTGCAATCTGCCGAAGGGCAAGAGACAGAGAGAGACAAAGAACCCAAAACAACAAGCTTGAGTTACTAAAACTCCGCAGTTGCTGGGAAGGGCCCCATCCCCCACCCTCAAGACATTAAGCCTGGATAAAACTCCTGGATCACCTTAGCCATCTGAAAGAACAGGCATCTTCCTCCCTGTCAGCTGTTACAAGGGAAGAGGAAAGGTGCATTGGAGGGTGGAGAGTGGTTTCTCATCCATGAATTTGGGCAGCAGAGCCCACATTGAATCTTGGCTCTAGCCAGACTAGAAACATGGGAAAGGGGAGGTTGAAAGAAATACCTCCCAGGAAAGGTGTGATGACATGTGCCATCTGCTGGCCATCAGGAATTTGCAAGGAAAAACCCTGCTTTTAGATCTCTCTTAAGCCCCAACTCCTGGGAGGAAATATGCACCCTGTTAGTGAGTCCTTGGTCTGATTTTGATAACGTAAGCTGAACAATGTTAAATACTCAGAATAAGTCAAACCAAAAATCAAAGAAGAACTTTGGAAGAAAAAGAAGAAGAAGAAAAAAAAACTAGGCAAGAGAGAGAAATTAATCATCAGAGTAAATTCACCAACATATTCAGATGCCCAGACATCAGCAAAAAACTACAATCCACACTAGGAAACAGGAAGAGATGGTCTAGCCAAAGGAACAAACCAAATATTCTGAAGAAATACAGGATTTAATACAACTAATCAATGATAATAACAAAAATCTCCTAAATCAATTCAAAGAATTGAATGCAAATATGACTAGAGAGATAAAGGGTATTAAGAAGAACCTGGGTGAGCATAAAGAACAATTTGAAAGCCTGGGGGGAAAAAACAGAGCTTTTGGGAATGAAAGACATTCTCAAAATGCTAAATGCATTAGAGGCATATAAGAGCAGATTTGAATTGCTCAATGACAGAATTAGTGATTTCAAAGACAGAACATCTGAACTGGAAAAGACAGGAGAACAGAAAGATGAAAGAATGGGGGAAAAAATGGAACAGTGTCTCAAGGCAATGTGAAACACACAAACATATGCATTATTTCTGTCCCAGAAGGAGAAGAGAATGTAAAAGGGGCAGAAAGAATATTTGAGGATATAATGACCAAAAACTTTCCAACCCTTATGTATGACATAAATATCAATATCCAAGAAGGACAACACACCCCAAACATAATAAATCCAAATGGACCACCTCTGAGACACCTATTATTCAGAATGACAAATATCAGAGATAAAGAGAGGATTCTGAAATCAGCAAGAGAAAAGCAAAGCATCACATTCAAGGGAACCTCAACAAGATTAAGTGCCGACCTCTCATCAGAAACCATGGGGGCAAGAAGAAAGCGGTATGATGTATTGAAGTAACTGAAAGAGAAAAACTGCCAGCTAAGAATGCTGTATCTGGCAAAACTGTCCATCTAAATGAAGGCAAGTTCAAAATCTTCACAGACAAACAAAAACTGATAGAATATATTACCAAAAGACTAGAATTACAAGAGATACTAAAGGGAGTGCTACAGCCTGAGAGGAAAAATCAAGGGTGAGAGACTTGGAGGAGAGCGTAGAAATGAAGATTATGAGGAAGGGTAAATTAAAGGGTAAAAAGATAGACAATAGTAAGATATGACAACAGAAAGCCAAAGGATAAAATAGATGAGGTAAATAAAGCCTTTACAGTAATAGCATTGAATGTTAATGGCTTGAACTCCCCAATCAAAAGACACAGAATGATAGAATGGATAAAAAATATATGAGACATCTATATGCTGTCTACAAAAGACTCACCTGAGACATAAGGACACAACGAGGTTGAAAGTGAAAGGCTGGAAAAAGATATCCCATGCATGCTGTAACCAAAAAGATTTGGAGTATTCCATGGCCCCGAGGGATTATTACCAAGTACCAAGTAGCAATACATCTGGAAAAAGATCTTGAACAAAAGGGGGAAATATTAAATGCAACTGAGTTTTTATGGCTAAAAGATTTCATAGTGAGTCGGGAGTTCATTCCAAAAGTTACGCTTATGCATGTCTCAGCAGGATCTCATTGACTGCTACAGTAAACAGTGCCTCAAATAGCAGGGCTCCTGAGGGCTCTAGAGACATCTAGACACTATAAGCAGGGTAGACAGGCTCAGGAATTCCGCACCCTGTCAGTGGGCCTTACTTTGGAATTTATGCTTCCTAGTATAACAGAGTTAGACTCCTTTATAGTTTCCCTACATATGGCTCTTCTGCCCCTTTTATTTGAACATATAATTAGCAATATATTTGTTAAATATATGTCTAAGAGACTCAACTCTTGGGTCTGTTCATGTGCTGATTGAGCCCTGAATCTCAGTAGAGTTGCAACACCTACTTGTTAGTTCATTGGACTCACCAGGACAACTAACAAAGAGATGATAATGGGCAATGCCCATCCCAAGGAACAGAGAATGTCTGCAACTGCCATCAAAACAGTTCCATCCATCTTCCCCATGGGATCTAAATCCCCTCTCAATTAGAAACAGAGTAGGGAAATGGATGTGGCTCAAGCGATTGGGTTCCCATCTACCATATAGGAGGTCCAGGGTTCGAATCCCGGGGCCTCCTGGTGAAAGGCAAGCTGGCCCGTGCAGCGAGCTGGCCCAATCAGAGAGCTGGTCCATGCAGAGTGCTGGCCTGTGCGGAGTGCTGGCCGGAGCGGAGAGCTGGCGCACAAGATGATGCAACAAAAAGAGACACAGAGGAGAGACAATAAGAGACACAGCAGAACAGGGAGCTGAGGTGGCGCAAGAGATTGAATGCCTCTCTCCCACTCCAGAAGGTCCCAGGATCAATTCCCAGTGCCGCCTAAAGAGAAGACAAGCAGACACAGAAGGACACACAGAGAGCAGACAGCAGGCCCAAAACAATGAAGTGGGGTTGGGGGGGAATAAATAAATAAATAAATAAATCTTTAAAAAAATAAAAAGAAACAGAGTGGACGTCACCATCCCAAAATCTTCAAGATTTGGGAATGAACAATGTACTAAAGTAGACTAATTATTACTCTATTATGGGCTTATTATTATTTTAGCAATGAAAGAACTTGTATTATTGATATAAAGGCAGTGGCTGCCAGAGGTTCTGAGGGGAGGGAGAGGAAAGAATAGGTGTAAAATGGGGACATTTTTGGGACATTGGAATTGTCCTGCATGACATTGCAGTGATGGATTCAGGCCATTATACATTATACATTTTGCCAAAACCAATAAAATTGTGGAGCAGAGTGTAAACTATAAGGTAAACTATATTCCATGGTTAGAGCAATGATTCAATATGTGTTCATCAATTGTAACAAATGTAACATGAATGAAAGATGTTGTTAATGTGGGAAAGTGTGGCAGAGGGAGGGGTGCGGCATATAGGAATCTCCTATATTTTTGATGTAACATTTATGTAATCTAAAGCTTCTTTAAAAATAAAAAAAAATATTTTAAAATAAGAGTTGGAGTAGCAATACTAATATCAGACAAAATAGGTTTTAAATGCAAAACTCTAAGTGATGAAGAAAGTCATTATATATTAATAAAAGTGGCAATTTATCAGGAAGAAATAACTACAATAAATATTTATTCACCCAACCTGAGTGCCCCAAGAAACATGAGGCACACACTGGCAAAACTGAAGGGAAAAATAGATGTTTCTACAATAATAGTTGGAGAGTTCAATACACCACTCTCAGTGTTGGATAGAACATCTGCACAGAGGATAAATAAAGAGAAAGTTTGAATAATATGATAAATGAACTAGACCTAACAGACATTTATAGAGCATTACACCCTAAAACAGCAGGATATACAATCTTTTCAAGCACTCATGGATCCTTCTCCAGGATAACCCAAATACTTGGTCAAAAGACAGATCTCAATACATTTAAAAGGAATGAAATTATACAAAACATTGTCTCTGATTATAACAGAATGAAACTGGAAATCAATAGTGGACAGAAAAAGGGAAAATTCATAAATATATGTAGATTAAACAACACACACTTAAATAATCAGTGGTCAAAAGAGAAATTGCAAGAGAATTCAATAAATATCTTGAGATGAATGAAAATGTGAAGACAACATATCAAAACCTATGGGACACCGCAAAGGCAGTGCTGAGAGGGAAATTTATAGCCCTTAATGCTTACATTAAAAAAGAAGAAAGCTAAAATTGAAGATCTACCTGCACACCTGGAGGAACTGGAAAAAGAATAGCAAACTAATCCCAAATCAATCCAAAGGAAAGAAATAGTAAAGATCAGAGCAGAAAGAAATGAAATCTCAAACAAAAAAAAACAGAATCAATATAGAAAAGTTGGTTCTTTGAGATGATCAAAAAAATTGACAAACCCTTAGCTAGACTGAGGAAGAAAAAAATAGAGAAGACCCAAGAATAAAATCAATAATGAGAGGGAGGACACTGCCACTGACCCTGCAGGATTAAGAGAGATCATAAGAGGATACTATGAACAACTGTATGCCAAAAAAAACTAGACAGTGTAGATGAGATGGACACATTCCTAGAAACACATGAACCACCCACACTGACCCTAGAAGAAATAGAAGACCTCAGCAAACCAGTCACAAGTAAAGAGATCGAAACAGTCATCAAAAACCTCCCAAAGATGAAAAGCCCAGGACAAGATGGCTTCTCAGGTAAATTCTACCAATCATCAAAGATGATCTAATACCAATCTTGCTCAAGCTCTTCCAAAAAATTGAACAGGAGGAATGCTACCAAATTCATTCTATGAAGCTAACATCATCCTAATACCAAAACCAGCTAAAGACACTATAAAAAAAGAAAATTACAGACCAATATCTCTAATGAATATAGATACAAAAATTCCAACAAAATACTTGCAAACCAAATCCAAAGCACATTAAACAAATTATACACCATGATCAAGTGGATTTTATTCCAGGGTACAAGGTTGGTTCAACAGAAAAGGCACTTGACAAAATACAGCATTCTTTCTTGATAAAAATATATCAAAAGATAGGAATAGAAGGAAGCTTTCTCACTATGGTAAAGAGAATATATGAAAAACCTACAGCTAGCATTATACTCAATGTTGAAAGACTGAAAACTTTCCCACTGAGATCTGGAACAAGACAAGGTTGCCCACTGTCACCACTGTTATTCAATATTGTGCTAGAAGTTCCAGCTAGAGCAATTAGTCTAGATAAAGAAATAAAAGGCATCCATATAGGAAAGGAAGAAGCAAAACTTTCACTATTCACTGGTGATATGATCCTATATCTAGAAAATCTGAAAAATCCACAACCAAGCTAGTAGAACTAATAGACAAGTTCAGCAAATTGGTAGGATATAAGATTAATAATGCAAAAAACATAGCATTTCTATACACTACTGATGAGCAATCTGAGGAGGAAATCAGAAAAAAAATTCCATTTTTAATAGCAACTAAAACAATAAAATATCTAGGAATAAACATAACCAAGGACATAAAGGACCAGTATTCAGAAAACTTCAAAACATTGCTAAAAGAAACCGAAGAAGACTTAAATAAATAGAAGGACATTCCATGTTCATGGACTGGAAGACTAAATATCGTTAAGATGTCAATTCTACCCAAACTGATTTACAGATTCAATGCAACACCAATAAAAATCCCAACAGCATTTTATGCAGACATAGATAAGCCAGTTATCAAATTTATTTGGAAGGATAAGGGGCCCTGAATAGCCAAAAATGTCTTTAAAAAGAATGAAGTTGGAAGACTTTTACTTCCTGACTTTAAAGCATATTGCTTAGCTACAATGCTAAAAACAGCATGGTACTTTCATAGAGACAGACAGATTGACCAATGTAACAGAATTGAGAACTCAGAAATAGACCGTCAGATCTATGATCAAGTGATTTTTGACAAGGCTGTTAAGCCCACCCAGCTGGGCCAGAACAGTCCAGTCAACAAATGGTGCTGGGAGAACTGGTTAGCCATATCCAAAAGAAAGAAAGAGGATCCTTATCTCACACCTTATACAAAATTTACTTAAAATGGATCAAGGACCTAAATATAAAAGCAACAACCATAAAACTCCTAGAAGAAAATGTAAGAAAAGATCTACTGGAAGGCAGTAGTTTCTTAAACCTTACACCCAAAGCATAAGTAACAAAAGAAAAAACAGATTAATGAGACCTCTTCAAAATTAAGCACTTTTGTATCTCAAAAGTCTTTGTAAAAAGGGTGAAAATGCAGCCAACTCAGTGGGAGAAAATATTTGGAATCACATATATTCCCTTATGGGTTTACATATAAACCCTTATGGGTTTAATATCCATGATATATAAAGAGATACTACAACTCAACAATAAAAAGACAAAGTGACCAATTTAAAAATGGGCAAAAGATTTGAAAAGACATTTGTCTACTGTGAATAGACACAAAAGGAAAAATACTGCATGATTGTGCTATTATGAACTAAATAAACTATATAAACACATGGAGTTAATATTTAGAATATAGGTCACCAGAAAATAGAATAAGGGTAGAAAACATAAAGCTGAGGGTTAATCTGTGCAGAATTGGTAAAAAGGCTGTTTTTAAATCTTTGGAAATGAATAGAAATGATGAAAGCACATCATAGTGTTTGTAACTAACAGAGCTATCATATGGGTATGACTGTGTTTAGAGGAAAAGTCTAAGGATATTTATATTACTAGAAGGAAAGCTAAAAAATGTAACATGGGACTGTACAATATAGGGAAATTTCATGTGAAATACAAATATGGGTAATATTGCATATATGACTGTTTTTATGAAATGTAAATGCAAATAAACTAGAGAGATGGAAACAAAATAGCAACCATGTAGGGCACAGGGATTGAGAGGTGATGAGTTTGTTTGTCTGGTTTTTATTATTATTATTATTATTATTATTATTGGAATAATGAAAATGCTCTAATAGTGATTGAAGTAATGAATGCACAACTATGTATTTATACCACATACAATTGATTGTACGCCTTGGATGGATTTATGCTTTATTAATATGTATCAATAAAGTTGATTTGTTAAAAAAAAAAAACCCTATGAGGTAGTTACCAGAGTTGTCCCAATATCAAAGAAAGGAAAACGATATTCAGATAAATTAAATTCCATTTAATAATATGTCAATGGTCGCACCAAGAGCAAATAACTTATACCCATGTCTGTCTGCCTGTAAAGCCTTCAAGCCTCTTGGTCACTGCTCAGCAGTAAGGCTTGCTTTTCCCAGGAGGAACAATTCAGGTGTGGTGCACCCAGGACCAAGGGGAGGGGAGGGGGGCTGCTCCAGTGGGGACGGAAAATCTGATGTGAGAAACACTGAGTTTGAGAGGCTGGAGGGGACTTTCAGGGGGTGATATCTTGCTATTTTATTGTAGAAAGGAAATGTTTTCCATTTAGAAGGAAGCAGTCTTTTCAACATCCAGGCTGTAAACACTTCAGGGTGTGCGTAGTGCTTAATTAGAGAACTTGGGCAGTATTTTAAAATAGCACCAACACACCCTTCTACGTTAAAGGACAAGAAAAAGTAATGAAGAGAAGCGGTAAAACAAAGAATAAACTTCCTGACTGAAAAAAGGTAGTCACGCCAAACAAATACAATGTTAAGAATCAAACAGGAAGCAAGGTTAGAGGCACGAAAGAGCAGAAGTAGGTGGGCCTGGAGAAGTCCCATAGGTCCCATCCACAGTTTCCGAGTAGGGCTCCAGAGGCTGGGCACCAGCGTGGAGGAAAGAGCCCAGGATCTTAACCACTTGACCAATACTTTGTTAGGGTCTCCCTTTCCACGTGGTCTTGACTTAGCAGATGAATTTCTGCTTTCCCGCTTACTTTTAGAGTTCTTGCAATCTGAAATTCTACTTTTTGAGATTGACTTCTTTATTTCTACAAAGTTCACCACAATCAAATAAGAATATCAGTAATAGTAGGATAGTAATGCTAGATAAAACTAAGCATGCATAACATGAACCAAGCCCTGTTCTAAGTGCTTTGCATATATTAACTCATTTAACCCTCATAATAACTCTGTGAGGAAGGTCCTGTACTCATCTCCTTTATTATAGGTAAGGAAACTGAGGCCTACAGAAATTAAGGAATTTACTCTGCTGGTTTGAAGATGTATATCCACAGAAAAACAAGTTCTTAAATCTATTCCATTCCTGTGGGTGTGAACCCATTGTAAGTAGGATCTTTTGACGAGGCTCCTTCAGGTAAGGTATGACGCACTTCATCCAGGATGAGACTTAATCCTTACTGGAGTCCTTTATAAAAGGAATGAATACAGAGAGAGCAAGAGAAAGCCGGGGAAGCAAGAAGCTGGAAGCAACGAAACCCAGAAGAGAAGGGAGAAACCAGTAGATATCGCCGTGTGCTTGCCATGTGGCAGAGGAGCCGAGGATCACTGGCAGCCAGTCTTCAGGAACAAAGCATTGCCTTGATGATGCCTTGATTTGGACATTTTCTTGGCCTCAAACTGTGCACTAAAAAATTCCCATTGTTTAAGCCAAAACAGAAACAAAAACACACAACCAGTTCTGCCCTTAGCTGGACTCACACAATGATTAGTGATAATCTCATATTTAAGGTATTAAATGAGAGGTATTTTAGGCTGAAAATAATCAAATAGAAAGCTCCTAAAAAGAGCACTGTTCATTTTGCCTGGTATAATGTGTTCAATTAAAATTAAGGATAATTACTATTTACAAAGCACCCATTTTAGGCTGAGGGCTATGCTAGGCATGCCTCTATAATCTTGAACTCTTATATAACCCTACAAAGTAGATATTACGACATCCACATTAGAAACAGAGAAACTCAGAGAGGTGTTTGACATTCACAGGGTCACACAGCTGGTCCTGACCTCAGATCTGTCTAATGCTGAGACCATTCTCTCTACATAAGGGGTCCGAGATCGATTTTTAATAGCTTGCAGACCTGTGAACCTGACAACAGTAGACTGAACAGTGTGAAACAAACACTACTGTGTTCAGTTTCACTCCTTCAGGTAAGCTGAAGAGAGAACTTAGCAAATCTTCATTCAATCTCACAGGTTAGCATGACCACCACCTGCACGCAGATATTCACATCTGAACCCAGAAAAATTAAACTCTGGATACAAACCGTGTAATTGCAAATCTGGATAAGACCCTGAAGCCCTAATTTCCAGGCCCTGGTTCTAATCATCCAGCGTCCCTTCCCAGCCCTGCTCACCCATGGGTGAGATTGAAAGCAGGTGGGGACTCAGAACCTGACAGCATTTTCATTAGTGTGAGCTTCCCAAACTCTACCCTCTATTATATCATATCCTATTCTAATTATCTCCCTCACTGTCTGAATGATCTTCCATTTATTTCAAAAAAAGTATTTTTATTAACCTTCCATCCATTTAATAGCTTTTTAATCCCTTCCCCTTTTTGGAACCTTTTTTACTTGAATGCCACCCTGCTTTCCTCTGAATTCTCTCCATTTAGCCTCGCAGCTGTCTCCATATACACACCACAGTTTGCATCCTTCCCCTTCCCCAAAGCCCAGGGAACACTTTACAAACAATGTCTTCACTAGCCAAGAGCCACTATTTAAAATCAAATCCTTTCCCACTTTTTAAAGTGCATTCAGGTTGATGTTTACGGAGCAGCCATATGGAGCTACAGAAAAACACACCCGACATGACCTCGAGTTTGTACCATTATCACACTCTGCCCCAGTGAGGAAGCAGCCTTGAGAGGTTGCATAGCTTGTCAAAGGACACTCAGCTCATAGGAGGATGAGCTGGGAATTCAACTATGATCTGTCTGGCTTGATAGCAGCCCCTGGTCTTCTAATTTTGCTGTGCTGCTGTGAGTAGGGAAATGATGTCTGTCAAGTACTGGAACAGAGAGACTCAGTACATGTTGGTAGCTTTATCAGTGGCAGCATTGTCATCACCCCATCAAGAGTTTCTGGGTAAACTGTAGACGCATTAGTAGCAATGCGTCAGTATTTGTTCAACAATTTTAACAAATGTACCACACTAATGTAAGATGTTATTAATAGGGGAAAATGTGAGAGGGGGAGGAGGTTGGGTATATGGGAATCCCCTATATTTTTATGTAACTTTCTGTAATCAAATACTTCTTTAAAAATAAGGTTAAAAATGTACATTAAAAAAATAGAGCCTCTCGGTCTTTCATAGAGTTTTAGTTGCAGAGAGACTTTCCTTATTAGCTTGTCCCATTTCCGGTGAGGTGCACAGTTATAATAATAAAATATCAATAATAACCAAAATTTACTCTGAAGCAGGTACTGTGTAAGAAGTTAGTGGGTACTAGTTCATTTAATTCTCACCACAAAATCCCCATTTTACAGATGATCCAGTTAGAGAGTATAAGTACTTTGCCTGAGCTGCACAGCGATGAGCCAGAAATTGCACCTGAAGCTAATTGATTCTAGAGCCAAATCTCCACCATTAGGCAACCGTGCTTGGCAGAATTAGGATAAGAATTTAAATCTTTTATACCAAATCCTATGCTCTTTCCAAGACCTCCCCTCGAATAATATGCCATGCTCTAAATACACCAGGATGAAATTGCAGAATTTTATACAATTCCCCTGGCTCTGAGACCAAAGGCCTTTTTCCTCTTGCACAATCCGAGGACTGGGAAAGTGCCTCTAAAATAGCTGACTGCTTGTATTCTAACTGTGCTGAAAACCTGGGGACTCAGATGATTCAGGGTCAGAGAGTGGGAGCACGGGTGGGCCTCTTCAGCTGGCAGGTATACGGTAGCAGCTGCAGATGATTCCCGAGAAGGAGTGGGAGGTCACAGCCCTCTTCAATTAGATCATTCCAGACCTGCCAGCTCCTGGTATCACTGCAGTTCAGACAGACGGTGCCTGCTTGTGGGCAGGATGCTTAGAGCATCCACTCCAGGCACTCCTATCAGCCAGTCCGTGGTGAGGCCAGAGAATAACAACCCCTATGCATCCTGTCACCTCAACAGGGCCTCAGGGTAGGTCACTGTACAACTGGTGCAGGCCTAGCTGTGTGGCAGACAGGAAAATCCCTGAGTCCACTATGACTGTCCTCACAGATCCAATCTTAAGGAGATGTCAGATCCTCTCCTCTCCGTTTCAGAGGAACTAATGTTCTGGTGTATTGGTTAGGCTAAGGTATCTGCTGCTGAAACAGGCCAAAATGAGAGTCCATGCAGAGCAGTCTAGGGTTGTAGAGAGCGCCACGGCACCAGTGAACCAGGTGGTTTACATCTGGTGCTTTGGCATCTTCAACTTGCAGGTGCCAACTCATGCTCCACGATGGCTGCTCCATCTCCTTCCAACATGCTCACATTCAAGCCAGCAGAAATGGAGAGGAGGGGAAGTTGAAGGGCAAAGCAGTTCTAGCCCTCTTAAGGCCTCATTAAGAAAGAGCACCCAGACCTTCCACTCACATGCCATTAGGCAGGACATGGTCAAGCAGCCAAACTAGTCATACGGGAGACTAGGAAATGTAGGCTTTACCTGGGAAGTCAGGAATTCTATTACTAAAAGGAGGGGGAAATAGACATTGGAGTAAACTAGCATGCTCTGCTACAAGCTTCCTTTTTACTAAGCAAATCTGATGCGTATCTTTCCTCCCAGTAACACCCTCCCCAAGAGAGGTGCCCCAAAGTTTGTACCCAGTTCATGCACTCAGCACAAATTTAGTAACTCAGGGTATTGGACAACCCTCTCCATTAGGTTTGATATGGACACCCACAGCCTGACTATCTACAAGTTATTGTCCCTATAGCAACATGGTTGTGTAGAGTCAGAATAACTGCAAAGAAAACCCCCTTTCAGAAAAGGGAAGGATGAAAAAATGGTGGTCCTTTGTCCATAGTGACTTCACATCCTCATGGGCAGTGAAACAATTCCCTTGGATAGTCCATCTGGCAGTGCCTGGTTCTCTGGGAGTAACCCCTTATCTGTTATCCTCCATGGCCTTCTAAGAAATGGACACTTAGGGGCCACACATGTTTGCAGTCTATTTTCTAGTGGTGAATATAGGAAAGTCTGGCATCACTTTGGGGGTTTCAACCTAGACTTTTGCAGACCTGGCTTGCAGTTTCTTTGGAAATACTATTTCATCAAAAACTAAAAAATGGATTTGCTTCCAGATAATTCCAAGTTTAA
>JAQZBX010027974.1:0-28055 GCA_029593785.1 Cabassous unicinctus
TAATATCTTCCCATCCACCCGCTGCTTCTTTCCTACCTCCAGCAATTTTTATTTTTTATTAAGTGTCTTTTCCTTTTTCTTTTTCGGCATTGCTTTGCAGATGTTGGGATGAGAGTCGGAGCTGAATACCAAGCTCGGATCCCTGAATTTGATCCAGGTAGATAGATTTGTTTCAACAAAATCCTGTCTCCCGTTTTTCTGGGATTGGTTTGGGGTGGAAGGGGGCAGAGTGCGGGCGGCGTGGGTAGGGGTCTGGATGTGGGGTTGGGGTGGATTCGGGGCTGGGATGGGCAGGCATCTCTGGCGGGGAGGCTGTCAGGCTTGGCAGGACTGTGACACAGGGCGTGTGGGCAGATGTGTGCATTGCAAGGTTAACATGGTTCCCTTTGGAGGCCACTTGTCCGCTGGTGGCATCGCCTTTTTGGCCCCTGAGCCAGGAGAGAAGTCGGGGTGAGTAGAGGGAGACGGCCTTTTCATCGCGGATTGGGGGGGGTCTGAGGCAGGGGGAGGAGGGCTGGAGGAGAGGATTGAGGGATGTGTGTGGAAGAACCATGCAAATGTCACTTGCCACATTACCAGCCCCGGGGAGTGAAGGACCGTGCTCCGCAAGGGCGGGGGATGCCCGGGCTGCTGTCACCGGCCGAAGCCAAGGGCGAGCCCTGCCTGATCCCGCGCGCAGACGGGATTTTCTTTTTTCTTTCTTTTTTGGCTAGGTGGTGTGGCTTTGGTCGCGGCATCTGCGGAGTGTATGAGCCGCGGGAGGAGGGGGAAGGGGGGGGAGACGCCGGAGGCACACCTCGATTGCGAGCCAACCCTGGGAAGTCAGACCACAGGACAGTGGCTGCAGCTGCCAAGGAGACATTTTCTCCCCGAGCAGCCAGGTTCCAGCGTCCTCTGCCAACCCGGCTTGCGGGCTCCCTGTCTACTTTTCTCCAAACAGGCTCCCTGGCGGTCACGGGATTTCAGCCTGGATGGGGATTGGGCGAGAGTTCCGCATATGGAGGCGCCCTTGCTGGAGCCTCACCCAGTGGAGCGCGTTTCCTTCTCCCCACCCCAACCTCTTCAGTTAAGGCCGTGGATAGACTTTGAAAGGGGCTTTTTTTTTTTCTCTTACAGTTGATCAAATTTTTGTCCAGTGCCCGCTCGCAGAAACGTCGTGTGTTATGCATAATAGGGCTTACTTGTATTTTCTTGGGGGAAATAGCATGTTTGATTGTAGGATATAGATGGTCATTTTGTTCCTCCCCATTAGGACAATGCAAAATGCTGTTTACCATCTATTTAAAGAGTTTGGGTAGCAGAGTGGCTAAACCCTCAGCTCCTCCGATTATAAGGGAAGAGGGTAAAATAATGAATTTTAAAAGACCTGTCAGGACAGTCTAATTTCCAGGAGGTAAAAAAGTGATACAAGGATTCTCATTAGATAGATTTGGGTTGTCTTTTAAATGACATGGTTGTTACTACATTTTATTCAAAGACGACCAGTGTTTGTACTAACAGGCTTCAAATTTAAGTGTTTTGTGAAACCGAAGCATGTAACTAGTAGGTGCATTGCACTTACACATCACTGTGCAGCCTCAAGTTTTAGCTTGACATTTGGAAAAAGCATGCTTTGTCTTTAAAATAGACTAAATTCAGTTCCGAACTCCCAACTTTAATTTTTGTGCTCTGAGCAAGTTACTGGCCTTCTTTGAGCCTCAGTTTTCCTAGATGTAACATGGAAATAAAAACTACTTCGTGGAATTCTTGCCAGGATTAATGAGCTAAGTAACACATTGGGCATGTGGCAGTTATTCAATAACGGATAAGTTTCATAGTTATTAAGAATGATTCTGGATACCTTTTCACTCTTCTGATACGGGCCTTTCATAGGTACTCTTTGCTTATTTGGAATTGATAAAGTTATTCTGAATTAGAACTCAGCAGCCAGAATTATTTCATAAATTAATAAACATACCTATCCTTTTGCCCCATTGGGTAGGTTTATGAGTCAAGGTTTATTTAAGAGCAACTATGCAGAAACTTGTGTTCTTTCTGATCAGATTTATTAGCCATCTTGTATTTAAAAGCCAGACTTCATGCTGGAACAGACTTGTGTATGTCAAGGCCTAATCACTAAAATATTTCTTGTTGTATGATAAACTATATACTGGAAGAATAATTCATTAAAGGGGCAGAATACTGTTTAGGTGGTTTCATATGACCACTATTTGGGTTATCCAATTTATTTGGTGAGAAGAATTAAGGTTTATGTTGGGATTACTGAGATTAGGAGATTAGGGACAGTTTACCTTTATGATAATAAGGGGACATTGCTAATAATGCCTTTATAATTCACTAACTGATTTCTAATTATTTTCTTAGGGTTTTTTTTTTTTCCTCTCTTGATTCTTCACTAGGTCTTCCCAACTTTTATTTAATGCCTTACTATGTTTACATCATAAGGAACAGTTTTGTGAGGTGATTAAGAATCTCACCTCTTTCATATGCCTTTAAACTATTACAGCATAATGAACTTAGATGAAATATCTGCCTTCTCTAGGCCTTAGTGTCTCATTTGTAAAGGGAGGTAATTTTAACTATATCACACGATTAAGTGAAAATTAACGTATATAAAGCAATGGTCTTCAAAATATTTTAAAAAGCTTGCATACCCATAAAAGAATTTTGAAAAAACAGATTCACATATTTTTAAGTTGGCATCTTTTTTTCCTCACTGTAATTTTAAATATTTGAAGAATGTAATCTCCGGTGTATTGAAAATAGTAACACTTTGAAATAATAAAACTTATAGTTTTAAATACATCCAATTAAATATAATATAGTGATTTGATAGTATTTTTTTAATAAAATACATGAACAGGCTCCTAATAGTCTGAAAGTTTTTGTCTTTGCAATCATTTCCATAGATTTCTCCATAGACTTTTAAATTCCATAATATATTTTTGCACTTTATTGATTACCTGTCCAATTTCTCTAATGTGATTTCCTGTGAACAAAAGTATTAAATCTCTTCAGGCTTGAATTATACTTATTAATACACAATTGATTAAAGTTCTAATAGTCATGTTGGATGCCTTGCATAAAGACTTTGCTGGCACCCTTTGGTACCCTGAAGGTGTTAAAATTTCTAAAATCATCTAAAATTAAGGATGGGTAAGAGATGTCCTTAACCTTTAAGTAAGACAAGGGCGTTTGTATAGGGGAGGTGGGAAAGTAGAACCACCATAGAGCCTAGACTGCAGGTGAGTTCTCAGGTCTTAGGAATGAGGACCAAGGAAGTTGGAGGTGTGAAAATTGATTCCTTTAAAATTTCTTAATGCTGATATACCCTTTGGAAAGTCTTTGTATACCCCAAAACTTGAAGTTGGTGATATTAAGCCAGGTATACAAATAGTAGAATTGTTTTAAATATTTGGAGCTTCCTAATAGTCTCAGTATTTAAGTTCTTTATATAGTGTGTTTGTTCCATGACCCCATCCATGTCCTTACTTTGGATGTCTTAAAGGAAATCTAAAAAATAGAAGGTAATTGTGTTCACAAGATACTGGAGTACCTCTCATTGCTTGTGAACATCAGTCATCTCTTAGGCCTACTTGGCAGAAATGCATGATTGAAAATTGTAGTGTGCAATAGAGTTAGGGAAAGAACATTGTGAAATGCCTAATTAGTCATTCTCTGGTACCAGATAGGACTGTTCTTTTCCCCTCTTCCCTTCCCCCACTCCTCCCCCATATTAGAAGGCCTGTTAATCCCCACAGTTCGGATGCCAGTTACTATCAGATCAGGCTCTTAATGACAATGCTAGAAATATTTGGAAAACTTAACAGTTATTCTTCATGGGGGAAATATCTATGAAAAATAACATATGCTTAAGAAAAGAAATTTAATGACATTCTAATTCAGATTGTCTGTAATGCAAGAATGAGATGCAAGGAAATATGTTCAAATATTAAGCATTATATGCTATGAAGACTTGAGGCTTAATGGAAACCTTTCTTTGTTGCATTCCGTGTTCTAATAAGCAGGATTTAAATGATTTTAAATCTTAATGTGTAAAAAGAATCAGTCCCATGTTAAAGGATTGAAATTTAGAGTATACCCTGGAAATAATAGATTTTAATAATTAAATAAAACCTTCCAATTTACTTAGGATTTTCTGTTTTATCTCCATTGAACAGTTTGGTTACATTGCTTTTTGATTTTTATTTTACATGTTAAAAATTAAACATATATCTTAATATTGTGTTTTCTTAAATTCTAGTCTTTGTTCTCTTATTAAAAATATGTATGACTAAATACAATAGATTTTTACTTTTTAGATTAATTTGCAGTTATGGGCTTTCCAATACTTTGATAGTGTCTTTCTTCTCATTTCTATTTTTTCCATCCTTAGTTTTTCCTTATAGTAAATATATGTAATTTTTACCCATATTAACTTCATATTTTACTGATAGTGTATTATTCTGTAACTGAAATCTGTTGATTGAACTTAACAGTGGTGATGTGATATATGAATTTTTACCCATTTTAACTTCATATTTTACTGACAGTGTATTATTCTGTAACTAAAATCTGTTGATTGAACTTAACGGTGGTGATATGATATATGATGAGTTTCCCTGTGCCCTCCCACCCCCCAAAAAACCTGAGTGATACTAAATTTTTGCTTGACCTAACTTTTCTGGATGGGGATTATTATACTATACATATAGTATTTATTGTGGTAGTAGTTCCCTCACCCCTGAATGTTCTTTATTCCAAATATCTTATAACTTTATAAATGATTATAGTTTAACCTTAGAATTCTTTGTTAATATTTTATGTAATTAACTTTGGAATTCTGGCCTTTAGTTGGTGATTGGTATTAACACCTCTTACAAGTCAACTATGGTATATTCATAGGCAAGTCTTCTTAAAACATGTGGCAACAATCCTTCATTTGTTGACAGTTTTAATTAACTTGAATGCAATTAAGAATTAGGAAGAAGCCAGAAAGAGTCCACTGAGTAGTTAAAATAAAAGGCAGAACTCAAATGCATGTACTTGGCTCTGGGATAGCTGTGTCATTCTTGTTTCATATTGTTTATTCTTAATATATATGTGATTTTAATAGGGCTTGATTTTTTTTACTTCCAAGATTATAACATAATAGAAATAAATTAGGAACAGGAATAGTATGCCTCTAGATTAGATACAGATTCAATACATTAAGAAGAAATAGCATTGTTAACTTTTACATCTTTGACATTTTTTTGTTCTTTCACAGAGCACATAATACCTTTAGAGGTATAAAATGTAATAAATGAAATTAAGTTTAAAAAGGAATACCTGGCATTCTCTTAGTAAGGACTAAGATAAAATAAAAATTATTAAAAACAGACACAAGTATTTAAAAGTTACAGCAGTCTTGGCTCATTTAGATATAGGGCAAAACAGAATTAAGACCTTAGATATTACCTCTAGTTTAAGAAGTCAGAGTTTGTGATGATGACTCCTAAGTAATGTATAGAAGGTTAAATCGTATTTACTACCCTCTGTAAGTAAGCAAGGATATGTAATATCCTTAAGAAAATACAGAGGCACAAAACCATCTTTTAAATTTAAGCTTCAGCATTTGCAAAATTCTCTTCATTTCCAGAAACATGATATTTACCATATTTAATTTAAAACTTTGTTTTCCTTCTCTTTTGCTCTGTATTTTGTTTCTTTCTCTCCTTTTCAGGTATTATACTAAAATAGAAGTAAAGCTTAGCTTGTTTATACTAATTTTGATTGTATAAAGTAAAAATTATATTCAAAGTAATTAATTTTTTCCCCAGGTGCTACAAAGTACACAGATAAAGACAATGGAGGGATGCTTGTATGGTCTCCATATCACAGTATCCCAGATGCCAAATGTAAGTTTTCTGAAATTAAATGTTTACGTGAAAAAGGACCTATCAGCTGACTTAAAATGCAACTTATATTTTTGGGGGAGCCTCTTAGGTTCTCGGTTTTGTCTTTATTGTTTTGTTTTGTTTTGTTTTGTTTTTTAATTGAGGTTGTTATATTAGAGTGTTTTTCCTTTTGAAAGATAGTGGGTTGATCATTCCAGTTTGTGTCAGGCCCATGAAGAATGAAAAAACCTAGGATCTGATGGCATTGCTGCTTAAATCCTCAAGCAGGGGAGGGAGTTACTATGTAGACATCTGCACAGGCTTTTCCTCAGTATATGGAGCTGTGAAGAAATGCCTTCGAGCTTCAAAGAGCCCACTATCATTACCATTTTAAAGAGGAAAGGGAAAAGAACTGACTTCAGCAGCTATCAGGTCATCTTTGTGCTCTCCATTTCTGGACGGAGACCTTCTGGATCATTGACCATGCACTTCTTGAATCATGGTGTGGCTTTAGACTTCAGTGTGATGTAGCGGACCTGATCCTTTGCGGAACATCAGATATAGGAAACGTGCAGGTAACAACACTAAGAACCCCATCCCTCCATTCAGTTATCATTGAATTTATTTAAAAAAAAAGAGAAACAAAACTGAACAACTATTCTATCATCTGTAAAATAAGCTTGTCTTTTCTAAATATTTACTAACATCTTAAAGATGTCCCATGATGGTTTATTTAGTCCCATGAAAATTAATGATGTCATATATACCATGTGCATAGTAAATCTAATCATACTTACTGATACAATAAGAGAACTAAAAATTGACTACAGTATGCTTCTGCATACCTGGTAATTGTTCATATTTAAGAGATTTAGAACACCAACAAAATGTAAACTGGCAATCTAGTAATTGTATGCCCTTGAGGCATTCTTAACAATTCTTAACAATTCTAATTGAAATTGTCCAGTTGGCCTGGAACTATGTACTAAGAAACCTGAAAGAGACTATCAGGTTTCTCTAGCTCAATCTTCATTACAGTCAAAGGTTTTCATTCACAAACTGAACATTAGGGTACCATTGAATTTTGCTGAAGCATTGTTTTATACAATGGTACATTTCTTAGCAAAGTCGAAAACAAAATTCAGAAAGCCATCATGTGCTGGTAGTGCGGCATCCATGTGGAATATGAAGTGCAGTGGATTTCAACCCTAGCCATGCATTGGAATCACTTGAGGAGCTTTATTAAAAATACTGGTGTCTGCTTGTTGTCTCAAAGCAATTACATCAGAATTTTCAGGAGTAGAGCCTAGGCATCTTAATTTAAAAGCTCTCCCAGTAATTCTAATGCATAGCCAAGGTTGAGAACCACAGGATATTGTTTGACCTTCTATAGGATTATAAGATATTTTTGTTAATCAGAATATATTTGGCCCTGTCATGTGTTTTAAGTGCTATGAGTTCCAAACAAAGTATAATATTTCGATTTTCTCTGCCAAAAGCTTAATGTCTTGGGGAGATATTACATCCATAAAAACAAAAAGTTGTTATTCTAATAATTATAATAATAATGCTAATAGCACTATTATAAAACATCATATTCATATATTATACTGTAATGACAGAATAATAATAGCAAATACTTATAATGTACTTGCAATGTGCCAGGTGCTGTTTAAGTACTTTACATGTGTTAACTCATTTAATCATAGAGGAGTTACTGTTTTTATCACCATTTTAGAGTGAGGAAACTGTGATACAAAAAGATCAAGTAACTTGCCCAGAGTCAAAAAGCTAGCAACCAGGCTGAGAATCAAACCCAAGGAGACTAGCTTTTCCAGGATCAGAATTCTTAAACCACTGCTTCTCAAAATTATGCCTAAAGAATTAATTTTGAGATAAATATATACACACATACAGGATAAAGGATCAAGAAGGAGTGACTGTATGGACTTAACATAAAACTGAGCCCTGCTGAATGTGAAATGGTACATTTCTCAGCAGTAGGGGCTTTGAAATAGCCAGTGTATATTGTCATTGAATAATTCTTTTGGCTTGATTACATATGGAGGGTTATGAAAAGGAAATACTTAGACACCTTTTGTATAGCAAGCAGGAAGAGCTGAAGAATAATTTTAGGGATACTGAAATATACTTAAATGTGTCAATAATATTATTATGTATAGCTGGCAAAACAACAGATAAACCATCCTTAATGCAGTAATCAGAAATTGGATAGTAAAGGCTTTGGGCCAACTCTAAATATGAGACAAGGTCTTAACTAGCGAAGACTTCAACAGAAAATCAAGAAATTATCTTAAAATTTTACACTGTAATTAGGTTCTATTGGCTACTCACAGAATGGTCTTTCTCTGAATGTAAAAATAATTATAAGTGATGTCATTGAATTAAATAAGTATATGATATACAGTCACTGAGATAAGTCATACTAACTAGAAATTTATACCAAGTAAATGTCTTATCCTGTTACTATAAGTAAAAGTCTCTTATTGAAACATTTCATGGAATATGCCTTTGGCTGATTTTTTTTTTTGTTTTTTTTTTTTTTACTCCTGGAATATAAATTATTTTATTTTGCTACGTTAAAAGAAAAGTAGACCTAGTCAAATAATGTAAATAAGAATAATTAATTTTATAATATTGTTTTGTTACAGTGGATGAGTATATTGCAATTGCAAAGGAGAAACATGGCTATAATGTGGAGCAGGTACGTAGAGAAACATATTTTAGTATCAAGACTTGCCACAATATTTACCAAATCCAAAGAACATCTCATGATATATTTTCTGTCCTAAGAAAATGCTCAAGTTCACCCAACTTTGTACATACCTGGAAATATTAAGTATTTTGCTTTTATAAACATTATTCATCTTTTTTTCTCAATTCCTCTGTTTCTTATTCTGCTTTGAGTTATGAAAGTATCTGAAAGCCTTCAGGTTTACTCTGGCAAAAGCTACCAAAATGAGAAATAAGTTTGATTGTATATTGGAGTAAATGTACATGACTAGGATTTTAAAACAAATCTTTTATTTAGAAAAAATTTCAGAGTGCAGATAATTCTCTTTTGACTTTCTGAGCCAAAAGATCTAAAAGTTAAACTTTTTACTTAAAGATTATTTAAGACTTTTAAATTTTGAATGAAATAATTCACAAAGTACTTTTATTATTAGATGATTTTAAAAGGCCACATGTATGGCATATATGGTTCATTATGCCTAGTAATGAGGGAATAGAAAAAAAATGGAAGCATGAAAGATTCTTAAATCTTATCTCAATTAAGTATTATATCAACCTTTATCAAACTTAATAGTAAAATAAGCTGATCTGCTTTTTGAAAAATAGGAAAGATTTATTTTCTATAACCTGGATTTTAAGAGCAAACTTTATAGTCAGTAACATGATAAAGTAATATCGTTTCTGTGAAATCAAGAATTTTATCTGTATGTAAACACAGTTAACTCTTTGTGGAATTTGAAGCCTTTAATTGTATATTTTGGTTTTAAGCCTTGACTTTCTGTTTAAAATTTAAGAAAGTTAATCCTTTAAAATGTGATTGTACATCTGTTCATTTTCATGTTTGTTTTAAAAGACTATTACCTAATACAGAAATTAACTTTCACATTCACTATTTAAATAGTTATTGTCTGTTTTTAAAAAAGATACAAGTTTATACCCTAAATGATACTTAATACTTTATAATAAAGATAAAGTCCTATTACATACAATAGAGGGGAAACTTACGGAAGTTATGGGAGTTGTCCATTTCAGGCCTTCTAGTGACTTGGTGATCAAGTCATTAAAGTTATTTAAATGACTAGATAGAATTATAATTCTATGTGTACTTTATAAGAATAAAGAACTTCAAAAAAATATATGTGGTAAAATAGTAAATTGTTAAAGTTGCAGTGGAGGTATTCTTACTTCTTGGAAGTGGTTAGCCCATAATATACTTGTAAAAATTTGAAACATTTTTCTCTACTGAATCTCCACTTTACGGAGCACTTCTGGTTTTGTACTGTAATTGATAGTTTCAGGTTTCATTTAAGTATTAACTTATTGAATATTTTCCCTTTATCATATTTTTCTTTGCGCATTTGGCAAATGAAAAATGTGGGTGAAAGTCTTAATATGAAGTCTACAAACCCGCTTTAGTAATTATAGTCAGTCACTTTCCTCAGCTCACTGTTTTTCCTAGATTCTCCAGGAAATATGGTATGTAAGAACATTCACTGTTCTCAGGCCCTGATTTAAAATAAGTAAATAAATGAGTTTTACTACTTGGGCAACCCTGATTAAAAAACCCAAACTGTGATTGTATTTTTCAGTTGAAGTCATAGGCTTAAAGATTTTAATCTTTGTGTTTAACTTTCTTAAGTGTGATGGAACATAAATCCATTAAAACCAAAGTGGAATGATTTCTCTTCAAAGGCACTTGGCATGTTGTTCTGGCATAAACATAACATTGAGAAGTCCCTTGCTGATCTCCCTAATTTCACTCCCTTTCCGGATGAGTGGACAGTGGAAGATAAAGTCCTATTTGAACAAGCCTTTAGTTTTCATGGGAAGAGCTTTCACAGGATTCAGCAAATGGTATGGTAATTTTGTTCCTACTCTGATTCATACCTGAATGGCATTTTATGCTATTATTAAATACTTCTTGATTATTAAATACAAAAAACATTTCCAATTTAATTTTTTTTTTTAAACGTGTGCCTTTTTTTTAGGGGGGGGGGGTACTGGTACTAGGGATTGAACCTGGGACCTCGTATGCAGGAGGCTGGTGTTCGACCACTGAGCCACATCAGCTCCCCTGAGTTGGCTCCCTCATCCTGTCTGTTCATTGTTTTCTTTAGGAGGTACCGGGAACCAAACCCAGGACCTCCCATGTGGGAGGCAGGCACTCAACTGCTTGAGTTATCTGCTCCCCTCCAATTTAATTTTAATTTAAAAGTTTTTGAAATAAATATATTTGTATGTAGTCCTATTTTCTATAACTGTTAACACATGACAGTTATGTGCCACTTAGTTATAATGAATTAATTTTTATTTTAGCTTAAATATACATGTAATAGTTATTAAATATGTTTGCAGTTCCAGGAAAAAAATCATTTCAAATCATTTCAATTCCATTTTTAAATGTTTTATTTTTTAACATTATAACTTTGTTTTCTAACTTATATTCTTTTCTATATGAAAGCCCATTTCTAAAAATTCCTTATTATTTCCTATAGTCCATGTGCTGCTGCCTTTTTTTTTTTAAGGCGAAAAACTGCTCTGTATTTCTAGTTCTTAAATTTTTACTATTGTGTCAAAATAATATAAACTGGGATGTTGCTGCATTAAAATACTTTAACCTGAGTAGGTAAAAATCAGATCGTGTTTGCAGATATATCCAGGTTTCTTCCATAATCGAAGTAGATGTTTTTCATAGGGAGTGTGCATCCTGGTGGCCAGTATGACAGATCAATGCATGATCATTAGTCATTTTAATACCCAAAGACTTTATTTGGTGGCTCAAGTGTATTTGCATTATTTGCCATTTTAAAGCCTGGACTTAAAACTAATTTATTCAAAAAATTAAGAATTGAGTAGCTCTTCTTGAAAACATTTTGCTGAGTGGAAGAAACCAGACACAAAAAATGCCTTGCCTTATATTACTCCATTTTTTCAAAATGTCCTGAATAGGCAAATCCATAAAGTAGTTACCAGGGGCCAGGGGAGTTGGGAATGGGGAGTGACTGCTTATGAGTTTGGGATTTCTTTGTGGGGTGATGAAAATGTTCTGGAATTAGGGGTGATGGTTGCACAACATAGGGAGTATACTAAAACCTGCCAAATTGTACACTTTTAAATGGTAAATTTTATGGTATGTGAATTATATCTTAATAAGAAAAATTCCAATTTAAAGAAAAAAAAAAAAGAATTGAATAGCTTTATAAGGAAAACAAATATTGAATGGTAACATGGCCTTACTGGGGATTTGGGGGGCCATTGTCACCATGTTAGGTTTTATCCCTTCGCCCCTTCCAGGACAAGGTCAATAACATAGGTATTGTGGGGTACTTTGACTATACCAGCACTTTTTTTCTTTAGAATTCATAACAGTACTCATGAAAATATCTTTCATTTATGCCTTTATTTGCTGTGTATCAAAAATATTATTCCTTTTATTAATCAGTTTATGAATTAAACTTACCTATAATAACGTGATTTTTTTTAAGCTTCCAGATAAGACAATTGCAAGCCTTGTAAAATATTACTATTCCTGGAAAAAAACTCGATCTAGGACAAGTTTGATGGATCGCCAGGCTCGTAAACTAGCCAATAGACATAATCAGGGTGACAGGTAAGTTGAATGCTTTTATATAGTTACGTTGTTAAGGATACTGCATTGGATTGTTTACATTTCCTAAGGCAGAAAAATTATCACAAGACATTGTAAATACTTCCCATCCCATTCATGTTTCTGCTCTGACAAGAAGAGCTGAATCATTAGAAATCTTAATAGTTTAAGAACTCTCTTCAACCCTTTAATTGTTCATCAGAAGTATCCCAAATGAGTTATATATGATGTATGTTTAATTGTAATCACAAATGCTTCTTTTTAGTGTTGATATATTCAATATATATATTTTGAATATATGAAAAAATATATTCGCTGGAAGAACTCAACAATTATCTGAGTAACTGAAGTCTGTATTATTGCAGCTGAATCTTCTAGTAGTCGTTTTTTGTCTGTCTGTATCCTCTAACCATACAACTGAAGCATTATAATCAACTTAATATGTCTTTTCTTTTCCAAATAGTATTATTTTCTAAATCCCTTTTCCATTTGGTCTCTTCTCTCTCTTCTCTCTCTCTTTTTTTAAGCTAAAAATGTTTGCTAAAAGGATTCAGATTCCCAAAGGGATAACTGTTTCTAAACACTATAAAAATCTAAACTACAAGTTCATCTTCCCAAGGACAACTCTTATTCCAATGAAGAATATTTAGTAAAATGTAAAGTTACTATCAGGATATATTAAAGGTTTGATAAGAGCAGTACAATAGAATAAAAAGGAGAGAATTAAGTTCATTAATCTTTGTTTCTTCTCAGTGATGATGATGTGGAAGAAACACACCCAATGGATGGGAATGATAGTGATTATGATCCCAAAAAAGAAGCCAAAAAAGAGGTAATGATGATCATTAATTAAAGTGCTTATAATTGTTCTACATGTCCACTCAAAAAGTATGAATAGGGAAGAATTGTGGAAGGATGGTAGAATAGGAAGTTCCTGGATCAGTCCCTACACCGTAACTATTAAACAGAGAGGAACTGTTTAAATCCACTATTTCAAAACTCCAAAGCCCAGTAGAATACTGTACAGCATCCAGTAAGGAGAGGCTGGTAAATTATGGTAAATACCAGTAAATTGCTCTTTCCATGCAGCAGTTACTTTATGTCCCTCCCCCACTCTCATGGTAGGCAGCAGTGGGGTTAGGACTGTGGTGTAGCTTATTGGTGCCAGAAAGGGACATAAAAATCTACTTCTCCAAGATCTGGTGAGGGGAGGGGTACAGACAGATCTCTGATCACTGCTTTGGTTAATTACTTTGAATTGCTGGGGACCCAGCTCAGAAGGCAGTCATTTTTCTAGCTCACTCTGGAAAAAAGCAGTGGAGGAGACTTAAAGATGGTACACTTCCTTGGGGCTATGGAAGGCAGTTGAAGGGCTGCATTGGCTAGGCAGGAACTGAGTCAAAGTGTAACTTTGGGGAGCCTTGAGAAAAGCTCCTGGTGCCCATCCAGGCCCCTCCCTGATCCCCTCTCCAGGTCAGTTTGGAGATAGCTGGCACTCCCTTTGTGGGTCCCTGGCCTTGTTCCAGCTAGGAAAGAGTGACTTGGGAAACTCCTCTCCAGTGTGCTCCCCCTTCCCCTTCAGGCAAAAGCAGCTTGAGACAATGAAAGCAGTGTAAGAAACAATTGAGGCAAGAGGCCTGGGGCAAAGGGCCTACTTTAAGACCTGCAGAGAGAGAAGGTCTGTTTCCTAAGTAGAGGGGGCATTCAAACTCCTGTAAACAGGGGAGCTCTTAAGGCCATTAGCAAGCACAAGCCTAGGACAAGACACAGGGCCAGAAAAGACAGGGAGGCGCCTGCTCTTCACATTTGCTTTCAACTGATTTACTGTTAAGAGGGCTGAACAATGATGGAGAGCACCAGCCAACGCAAAGCCAATTTGCAAAGATGTTGAAAGGTGTTTTTTGCTTAGGTTTGCTGGATTTGGTAGTTTCTGACACACCAAGAAAATCTCTATCATATCACCAGCTGGCTACAAACAAAAGAACAAACATCTCAGAAGATAAATTCCAGAGTAAATATTAAAATGTTAAAATATACAGTGTGCATAAAACATTAAAAGACAAACAAAGAAGCAGGAAATTACGGCCCATCCAAAGGAAGAGGATAAAAATCCAAAAACATCAACAAAGAAGACCAGACTGGACATACTGGACAAAGACTTTTTTTTTAAAATGATCCTCAGAATGCTCAGTGAGATAAAGGAAAATACAGAGAAAGAACTAAATGTTACCAGGAAAACAGCCAATATCCTTAAGAAGATGGAAGAAAATAGAAAGAACTAAAGGATATCAGGAAAACAATGAACAATATGAGACACAATATGAAGAGATAGAAATTTTGTAAAGGAACCAAACAGCATTACTGGAGTTGAAGATCACACACTGAAATGAAAAATTCAACAGCAGATTGAAGCTGGCATAAGAAAGAATCAGCAAAATCGAAGACAAGACAATTGAAATGAGTCAGGCTGAGAAGCAGAAAGAAGAAAGAATTGTAGAAAGCAAACTACCTAAGAGACCTCTGGGACAAAATCAAGTGTACCAATATATGCATTATGGGAGTTCCAGAAGGAGAAGAAAGAAAGGGGCAGAAGAAATATTCAAAATAATGACAGAGAACTTCCCAAACATACAAAAGATGTGAATATGCACATCCAAGAAGCTCAGAGAACACCAAACATGATAAACACACCCCATCACATACTGATTAAACTTTCTCATGCAAAGAACAAGGAAAGAGTTCTGAAAGCTGCAAGAGAAAAAGAACAGGTTATGTATAAGAGAGTTTGAGTGCCAATTTCTCATCAGAATCCGTGGAGGCAAAAAAGCAGCAGTATTAAAATGCTGAAAGAAAACAATTACCAACCAAGAATTTTGTATCTGATGAGACTGTCTTTCAAAAATGAGGGAGAGATCAAGACATTCCCAGGGAAGTAAAAGCTGAGGGAATTCAACAACAATACTACAAACAATACTAGAAGGAGTTCTTCAGACAGAAAGGAAAGGACAGTGGTTCAAAGCAGTGGAAAGAATTAAAGACCTCTGCAAAAGGTAAACATTTGGGTAATTATAAATATCAATACTATTCTTTTGTATTTTTTGATATGTAATTTCACTTCTGACTTCCTACAGGTGCTAAAATGCAAATGCATAGAAAGTAATGATAGATCTATGGTTTGGGACATAAAATGTACAAAGATAATTTGTAACAAGTACAGAAAAAGGTAGGGGGATGGAGGGATATATGAAGAGTATATGTGTATGCTATTGAAGACAAGTTGATATCAAATCAAATATGATTGTAATATATTTAGCATGTTAAATTTTAACCCAATGGTGACCACAAGGAAAACATATGAAAAATTTGTCAAGAGAGAAGTGAGAAGGGACTCAATGGTATAGTGTAAAAAATCAAATAAATACGAAAGTGAGCAGTAACAGAAGAATTGAGGGATAACAAAGGTCTAAGAATAACAAAGACTAAATAACAAAATTGTAGAAGAAAATCCTGCATTATCAGTAGTGACTTTAAATGTAAATGTATTAAACTCTCCAGTCAAAAGGCAGACATTAGCAGATTGGATTTTAAAAGCATGACCCAACTATGTACTGTTTACAAGAGACTAATCTAAATTCAAAGATATAAGGAGGTTGAAAGTGAAAGGCTAGGGAAAACAATTTCCATGCAAGTAATAACTTAAAGAACACTGGGTAACTACTAATAACAGATAAAGTAAATTTTTAAATAAAAAATGGCTACCAGGGACAAAAATGGTCAGTTTATTATTGATAAAGGGGACAATTCAACAAGAAGACGTAACTTTTATAAACATATATTCGCCTAAAAACAGATCCCTAAAATATATAAAGCACATACTGACAGATTTGAAGGGAGAAATAAAGACAGTTCTACATTAGAAGTAGGAGACTTTAATACACCATTTTCAATAATGGATAGAACATCTAGACAGAAGTTCGATAAGGAAATAAAAGATTTGAATAATACTCTAAACCAACTAGACCCAACATACATATATGGGACACTTCTTCTAACAACAGCAGATTGCACACTCTTGTGAGTGCACGTGGATCATTCTCTAGGATAGTTCATATCTTAGGTCACAAAACAAGTCTCAATAAATTTGAAAATTTTGAAATTATACAATCTATCTTCTCCATCCACAGTGGAATGAAGCTAGAAATCAGTAACAGAGAGAGGAATGCAAAATTCACAATTAAACAATGTACTCTTAAGAGAGATTTCAAATCAGAGACCTAACCTCTGAACTAAAGAACTAGAAAAAGAAGAGCAAACTAAAGCCAAAGCGACCAGAGGAAGGAAATAAAGATTAGCATGGAGATAAATGAAAAAGAGAATAAAAACCAATAGAGAGAATCAACAAAGCCAAAAGTTGCTTCTTTGAAAAGATCAATAAAATTAACAGACCTTTAGTAAGACTGACAAAGAATACAAGAGAGAGGACACAAATAAAATCAGAAATGAAAAGGGGACGTTACTACCGACCCCACTGAAATATAAATAACTATAGAGGGAGGGATGGATGTGGCTCAAATGATTGGGCGTCCGTTTCCCATATGGAGGGACCTGGGTTCGACTCACTGGACCTCCCGGTAAAATAAAAATATAGAAGGTGCGTGGGCGCGACATCAGGCCCCATGAGCGGGTGAGCCCCCAGGTCCCGCCGAATCACGCAGCAAGATGATGACGTAACAGGAGATAGACACAGGGGAGAGCCAAGACAAGATGTGCCAAAAAACCAGGAACTGAGGTGGCGCAGGTGGCAGAACGCTTCTTTCACACATGAGAGGTTCCCAGGATTGAATCCTGGTGTAAATAGGAGGAGAAGGATGAGAGGAGAGGGCAGGAAACAGACACAGAGAATTGCCCAATGAATGGACACAAAAACAGCAAAAACGGTGTGTGTGGGGGGGCGGTGTTTAAAATGGATTTTTAAAACAAGTAAATCTTTGGGGGAAAAAAGTTGGGTCAGAGAAAGGGTGAATTAAAAAAAAAGAAAAGAAAAAGAACTATAAAAGGATACTATGAACACCAACTGTATGCCAGCAAATTAGATTAGCTAGATGAAATGGCCAAATTCATAGAAACAAAAAACTGCCTCTGCTGACTCAAGAAGAAATAGAGGATCTCAAAAGATCAAAAACTAGTATAAAGATGGAATCAGCAATTAAAAAACCTCCCAATAAAAAGAAAGCCCAGGAACACATGGCTTCACAGGGGAATCAACAAAAATTCCAATAAGAATTTGCACCAACCCTGCCTTCAAACTCTTCAAGAAAATTGAAGAGGAAGAAACACTCCCTAATTTATTCTACAAAGTCAACATCCCCTCATACCAAAGCCAGACAAAGTTATTACAAGAAAAGAAAATTACAGACAAATCTTTTAGGAATATAGATGCACATATCCTCACCAAAACACAAATCAAATCCAAAAGCACATTAAAACAATTATACACCATGATCAATTGGGATTTATCCTAGGTATGCAAGGGTAGTTCAGCATAAGAAAATGAGTTAATTTAGTAAATACATTAACAGAATGAAGGATAAAAACCACATAATCATTTCAGTTGATGCAAAAAGGGCATTTGGCAAAACCCATCACCCCTTCTTAATAAAAACACAACACTAGGAATAGAAGGAATCTATCTTTCTTGGTATGATAAAGGACATATATGAAGATCCCACACCTAACTTCATACTCAATAATGAAAGACTGAAAGCTTTCCTTCTAAAATCCGGAATAAGACAAGGATGCCTACTATCACCACTGTTATTCAACATTGTACTGGAAGTTCTATACAGAGCAGTTAGGCAAGAAAGAGAAGTCAGAGGCACCCAAATTGGAAAGGAAGAATCTACAACAAAGCTCCTAGAGCTAATAAATGAATTCAGCAATGTGATGAGATACATCCAAAAATCAATAGTGTTTCTCTAGTAATGAATAGTAGAAAGAAAAAATTTAAAAAAAAAAAAAAATTCCACTTACAATAGCAACTGAAAGAATCAAATATCTAGGAATAAATCTAACCAAGGATGTAAAGGACTTTTACACAGAAAACTACAAAAAAGAAATCAAAGCAGACCAAAATAAATGGAAGGGTATTCCATGTTCATGGATAGGAAGATGAAATACTGTTATGATATCAGTTCTTCCCAAAGCAATGTATAGGTTCAGAACAATCCCAATCAAAATTCCAACAACCTTCTTTGCAGAAATGGGAAGGCAAATCATTAAGTTTATATGGAAGGGTAAGAGGCCCTGAATAGCCAAGGCCATGCTGAAAAAGAAGAACAAAGTTGAAGGATTCACATTTCCCAAATTTAAAACTTAATTACAAAGCCTCACTAATGGAAACAGCCTGGTACTGACACAAAAACAGACATATAGACCAATGGAATCAAATTGAGAGATCAGAAATCAGCCCTTGCATTTATGACTGATTTTTTACAAGGTGGCAAAGACCACTCAACTGGGAAAAATAGTCTTTTCAACAGATGGTGCTCGGAAAACTGGATCTCCATTTGCAAAAGAATGAAGATGGACCCTACCTCACACCATGTACAAAAATCAACTGAAAATGGATTAAAGAACTAAATATAACTACCAGAACTGTAACATTTTTCCTAGAAGAAAATGTAGGGAAGCAACTCAGGACATTGCGTTAAGCAGTGATTTCTTAGACTTTACACCCAAAGCACAAGCAACAAAACAAAACAGAAATGGGACCTCATCAAAATTAAAAACCTTTTGTGCCTCAAAGGACTTTATCATGAAAGTAAAATGACAACCTACATACTGATAGAATATATTTGGAAACGACGTATCCAATGAGGATTTATTATCCAGAATATATAAAGAAATTCTTGAACTCAGCAACAAAAAGACAACCTAGTTAAAAAATGGGTTAAAGACTTGAATAGACATTTCTCCAAAGAAAATATATACAAATGGCCGAAAAGCACTTTGAAAAGAATCTCAACATCATTAGTCATTAGAGAAATGCAAATCAAAACTACAATGTAATACCATTTCACACCCACTAGAATGGCTACTACTGCTATTAGATAAACGGAAAATTAAAAGTTTAGAAAGTATGTGGAGAAAAGGAATACTCATTCATTGGTGGTGGGAATGTAAAATAGTACAGCCACAGTGGAAGACAGTTTGGCAGGTCCTCAGAAAGTTAAGCACAGAATTACCATATGACCTGGCAATCTCACTTATAGGTGTATACTCAAAAGATTTGAAAGCACAGAGTCAAGCACATATTTGTGCACCTATATGCTTATAGTTACTTTATTCACAGTTGTCAAAAGATAGAAGAAACCCAAGTGTCCACCAGCCAATGCATGAATAAACAAAATGTGGTTATATACACACAATGAAATATTATTCTGCTGTTAAAAGGAATGAAGTCCTGATATGTGTGACAACATCAATGAACCTTGAAGACTTCAAGTTGAATGAAATAAGCCAGACTCAAAAGGACAAATTTTGTATGAGCTCACTGATATGAACTAATTGGAATAAGTAAATTCATAGAATTACAGTCTAGAATATAAGTTACCAGGGAACATGGAGTGGTGTTAGTGAAGAGGGAGTTAAGGCTTATACAGAGTCTCTCTTTGGGATGATGGAAAAGTTTTGGTAATGGTTAGTGGTGATGGTAGCACAACATTGTGAACCTAATTAACAGCACTGAATTATATATTTGAATGTGGTAAAAGGAAATTTTAGGTTGTATATATGTTACTAGAATTAAAACTTTAAAATAAAATTCATAGAACTAAACAACACAAACAGTAACCCTAGTTAAACCATGGACTGTAATTAATAGTAAAATCATGCAAATGTATTTTATCAATTTTAACAATTGTACCACATCAATGCAAAGTGTTAATGATAGGTTGATATATTAGAACCCTGTTTTGATGCATGATATTTCTGTAATCCTGAAAGTTCTCTAATGAAAGGGGGAAAAAGTAAAAGAAAAAAGTTAAATTTTTGCCTAAATTATAAATTATCTTATGTGTACATATTCATGTTGCTATTAAAGTATCATTTATCTGATTATAAAAGAAGTAAATGCTCGTTTAAGAAAATTTGAGAAAAAACTGCAAAATAGGTTGAAAATAAGTTATTTATAAAACCCCTTTTCCCCCCAAATAAAGAATGAATAATACTTCATATTAAGAAATACTTTTAAAAATAATTGTTTAGCAAGTAGTAAATGTCAGTGCTATTTAGAAGATTTGGGAAATACAGTAATAGCTAGAACCCCAGTGAGCCTGTGATCTAAGTAATTTTGGGGTTAATACCTAATCACTCAGAAGTATAAAAGCCCTAATTTATAGAAAAGAAAACCATCCTCAGATGATAAAATATTGGTTGCAAAAGTAAGCTTTCTGTTTTTGTTACCTAGTTTTCCTTAAAAAGATTTTATTCATCCTACTCTGTAGCAAATTAGAGATTAGTAGCAGTTATTCTGACAAGCATTGAAAATTGAAAACTCTCAATTTTCAGGAGATGGAAGAATCCTCAACTAGAAAACCTTAAGTAACCTCATAGTCCTCAATATAATGATAATAATGATGACTCAAAATCATTAAGAAAAGATTAAATTGATACACATGCCCTCTTTAATAAGACAAGGAATTATATAAAATATAGTTAGAATGTTGATGGATAAAGGCTTGTGAGGTACAGGCAGCAGTGAAATAGTGAAAAGAACATTGATTGGAGACAGTAAATCTGAGTTTGCTTAAACTTAACATTTACCAGGTATGTGACCTTATCCAATTTAATGACTCATTCCTCTTAAGGTGCTCAATGCCATGGCCCATTCTGGCTTGTCATTACATTTGTTTCCCTGAGCGATAGACCCAATGATCAGCTACTTAAATTGCTCTCTGCCCAGTATCATTTCCTTTGTATTTCTGTTCTACTTTCCCTAGCCCTGTAAACCCACAATGCTAGATTAATTCCTGTTCTTGGTTCTGGAGGCAAAGCAGAAGTAAATGTTAAAATTATAGAAATTGTTTTTACTGTATAAAATAGTTTCTAATCTCAGTAAGCCTCCGTTTTTTTCATTGGTAAAATGAAAACAGTAAGATTGTTTTGAGAATCAAAGAGGCAACATATATAAAACCACTTATTGTAGTACCCAGGACATATTAAATCTTGTATAAAAGTTGCTATTGTTTTATTATCTTAGCAATTATTTTAAACAGTCATCCCTTTCTACACACTGCGCACCTTTCCGCTTTCTGCTTCACAGAGAAAATACCAGGCAGGAACTCCCTTAAATTTCAGCCCTTCCCTAACCTCTGTGCTAAATCACAAACTTCTCTACCCTTTTCTTCTTATTGTATTTGCACTCCAAACATTATTAATTATTGGATTTCTTCCGCTCTTGAAGTGAGGGACTGAGTTATTCATCTTGCATCTCTTACCTCTTTGCACGGTGCCTGACATATGGCAGATCTCCAGTAAATGTTTGTTGAATGAATAATCTGCTGCAATACTTCTTTCTTCCATTTTCACAAGAAGAAAGGTGCCTTCTCTTGTTCTGTACAGTCTCACTGCTTATTTGATTTTTTTTTTCTTTTTAGGAGGTACCGAGGATTGAACCCGGGACCTTGTACATGTGAAGCAGGCACTCAACCACTGAGCTTCACCCACCCCCAACCCCTGCTTATTTGATCTTATCCATCCCTTCATATCTCTTCTGGGACTTTCTCTATCAGTTATCCCTTCTCTTCCCCATATTTTCAACCTTTTCACTGCAGCCTGTGAATATGTGCAAGTCTTTCATTTAAAAAACATAACAGTCTCAATCAGTATTCTTGAAACAACTGTACTTGTTAGCACTACTTCACTTAGCACTTGTTTCAGTGCCCCATGACTCCATTGAAACTGCCAGCAGAAGTCACCAGTGACCTCCTAACTGCCAAATCCAGTGATTCTTTATTTGTTGTTGCCTGCCCTTTGTATATCATTTCAAGCTGTTGGCGCCTCACTTTTTCCTGAAAGTCTCTGACTTCTAGTGCTATCTTCTTAATTCCTGTATACCTTTTTAACCATTGTGTCTTAATTTTAGTGACTTTGTTTCTTTCCCACACTCTATTCAAATAACTGAAATTTTCCTCTTCTCTCTGTTCTTCTATATGACCTCCTTATTTTTAGGTTCTTATTGCTTCTCTGAAAAACTGTAACAATTTTCTGTCCTAATTTAATCTCCATGCCTCTGGACCCTCCATATCACCCCTTCCAGTCCATTCTCTACTTTGTGCCAAAGTGATCTTTTTAAAACCAAATCTTTGGCTTGATGTTTTTCTATGGCTTTGTGAATAGATAAAGCCCAGAGTCTAGCTAGGCATTCCCTACCCCACCCATTTCAGATTATTAACAGCATTTTGGATATGCCTTTTAGTTCCCTGGCTTTTGTCCCATGGCTATGTTGTTCTTATTTATTTATTTATTTTTAAGATTTATTTATTTATTTCTCTACCCCCCTAGTTATTTGCACTGGCTGTCTGCTCTCTATGTCTATCCGTTGTATGCTCTCTGTGTCTGCTCATCTTCTTTTTAGGAAGCACCAGAAACTGAACCCAGGACCTCCCATGTGGGAGGGAGGCGCCCAATCACTTGACCCACATCCAGTCCCTCCTTGTTGTGTCTTTCATTGTGTTTCCTTCTTGTGTCTCCTCATTGCATCATCTTGTTGCATCAGTTTGCCATGCCGGCCCGTTGTGTGAGCTCGCTGTCTTGCTCATCTTCTTTAGGAGGCACTGGGAACTGAACCCAGATCTCCCATATGGTAGGTGGGTGCCCAACTGCTTGAGCCACATCTGCTTCCCTGTTCCTTATTTTTTGAATTCTCTTTCTTCCCAAATCTGCCTAGGAAAATCCTCATTATTCTACAGGTTATAGCTTATCTATAATATCTTCCTGTGCCTTATCTTAAATTGACCACCTCCTTATTTTTCTTTAAATCTATTATTGTACTAATTGCACTAAGTGGTACTTGCTTACTCATAGTCTCCCCTGTCCCACCTGCCCTTCCCCAGGTGGTGAGTTCTTTAAGAGCAAGAACTGTGTCTTAACTATCTTTTTGCTTCCAGGTCCTGGTACATAGTGATCAATCAGTAAAATTTATTATAATGAATGAGAGAATATGTTATAAACTCTATATGAGAGATTAATGATTTGGTTTCAGTTATCTAGAAAATGTATGTATGTGGAACACTCTTTTGCCCTCCTGTATAAGATGATACATAGTCATTTGGTCTATTTGCCCATGATATCCTATTAACAAATACTATGAGGGGAGCATAAGTTAAAAAGAGTTAAATGGATACTGCAGGATTGTGGTCCAGGACTGGCACTTTATGCCACTGATTTCAGTCCTTTATCTGCTCTTGCACAAATGTAAAAATTTTTTTGAGTTATGAAATTAATACACAGAGTATATACAATGTGTATAAACAGTTTAAAGAATAATAAAACAAACACCAGTGTATACATCACTGAACTTAAAAAACAAGTCCTCTCTTCTTCCCCTCCTGAGGGAACCACAATCCTGAAATTTATTAATTTACTTGCTTTTTTATAATATATAGTTTTATCACATATGTAGGTATCTCTGAGCAGTAGATCATTTGGTCTTGCCCCTTTTTGAACTTTATTTGAATGGAATCATATTGTATGTATTCTTCAGCTCCTTGCTTTTTTTTCTCAATATGTTTTTGCAATTCCTTTTCATTAATATGTTACAGTGTCCCATTGTATGCACATACAACAACATATCCATTCTTCTTTCAACAAACATCACTTCCAGTTTTTAAATTATAAACAATGCTGATATGAACATGTTCTGGGTATACATGTTCTTTGGAATGGTGGTTCTCATCTAGGTTTAGCATTGCCCCCACATAAGTGGCATTTGAAAATTATGGAGGCATTGTTTATTGTTACAGTGATTGTGGGGCACCATTAGCATGTAGTGGGCAGGGGAAAGGGATGCCAACTGTCCTGACAATCTGCACAGCACAGATTGTCCCACCAAAAATGCCAACAGTGTCTTATTGAGTAACTGCCCAACTATGTGATTAGGGGTTTGGACTTTGACCCATAGCATGTCAGCTTGACCTCCAAGGAGGGAAAGTAGGGGGCTTGAGATTGAGTTCAACCACACAGGGCATTGATTAAATCATTCATGCCTGTGTAATAAGACTCCAGAAAAAAACTCTAGACACAGAAGCTCAGGAGAACTTCGATGATTGATTAAAATGTACTGGGATAGTTACATGTTTTGGTACCACGTGGAAAGAACATGGAAGCTTTGCGTTTGAGAACCTCCCTTCTTTGCGTCCTTTTGCTGTAATAATACTATAAGTATAGTGCTTTTGTGAGTTCTGTGTGTCATTCTAGCTAATTGCCAATCTGAGGGCAGTGTTGGGAACCCCTGAGTTTGTAGCCAGTTGGTCAGAAGTGAGAGTGGTCTCACTGGGGACCCCCAAATTATGGCTGGTGTCTGTGAATGAGGGCAGTCCTGTGGAGGCTTACCCTTAATCTGTGGAATCTGGCCTAACTCCAAGTGGTGAGAATCAGAATTGACTTGAAATATAGTTGATGGTAAAGGTCATTGGCATAGTATATCATGTTCTTGAGTTTCATTCAACAAATTAGGCTGAGCATTTTTCCATCTGCTTTTTGGCTATTCTTTTCTTTTGAAATGCTTGTTTGTGTTTTGTTTTGTTTTGCTTTAACCTACTTTTCAATTTTTTTTAATAAAACAATTTTTTAAATTGAATTCTTTATATATTGTGGATAATAATCTTTTGGTGAAATGTGTTGCAAAGATCTTTTAGCAATCATGGGCTATCTTTTTATTCTTATTTACATGCTTTTGATGAACATGCTTTTCAGCAAAAGCATATAAATTTTCAAATTTCAGTATTTTTATATTTTCTTCTAAAAGTTCTGCTTTTTACATTTAAGTCCTTGATCTAGCAGTAATTGAGTTTATTTCATTTTGTGCAGTAGAGATCCATTTTTATTTGTTTTTTTAAGTGTGGAAGTGAGTCCCTCTTTTTTGACTTGTGCAATGCTGATGTTCTCATTTATGAGGTTTCTGTATATACATTGCTCTATTTTGTTCCTTTTGTCAATTAAATATTCCTACTTCTACTCTGTCTTAATTACCGTAGCTTTGTAAGTCTTGATAGCTGCTAGGGCAAGTCCCATTACCTGAAGGTTCTTCTTAAGGAATGAGTACCTTGACTCTTCTTGGTCCTTTGTTCTTCAGCTTGTCAGATTCCTAGAAAAGCCCTATTTGGATGTTCCATTGACTCTTATGTGTAAATTGGGGAGAAATAAAACCTTGTATAATTTATTTGTAGATTCTTTTGGATTTTCTACATAGAGATTTATGTTATTTGAGAATAATAGCAGTTTTGTTTCTTTTCAATCCTCATTTTCTTTTCCCTTACTGAAATGGTTAGGATCACCAGTATAATGGCGAATAGGAGTTATGGTCACAGACGTTTTTGTATTATTCCTGATTTTTATGTTTCACCATCAAGTACAATGTTTATTGAAGTTTTTTCTGGGTACGCTTTATCATGTAAAAGAAGTTGCCATTATTTCTCTTTCTAGTTTGCTAAGAGTGTTTAATCACAGAGAGTTTGTTGCATTTTATCAGATGTTTTTTCTTTTTTACGCAGTTAGATTCAGTTTGCTAGTATTTTATTTAGAATTTTTGTTTCTATTAACACAAATGAGATTGGGTAGTAGTTTTCCTTCTTGTCTGTTGTTGCCTAGTTTGGTGCCAATGTTAAGCTCATATGATGAGATTGATAGAGTTCCTTCCGTTTTTATTCTCTGAAAGAGATTGTGAAAAATTGGAATGTTTCTTTAATGTTTATTAGAACTTTCCTGTAAAACTGTCTAGGCCTTGCAATTTCTTTGAGGTAAGATTTTAAACTATTCAATTTCTTTTATGAATATAAAGAACATTAAGCTTTTTTGTTTCTTTTTGAATCAATTATGTTTATAATTTTCTGGGACTTTTGTCAGTTTCACTTACATTTTAAAAATTATTGTAATAAAGCTGTTCATAATATCGCCTTATTTTTTTAGTGTCTATTGAATCTAATTGCATCTCTATTTTCATTAATCATATTTATTAGTGACTTTTCTGTTTCCCTCTTTAAATTAATCTTGCCAGAGTCTTTTCTCTGTTGTCTCTTTATGTTCTATTTCATTACCTTCTGCTTTTTGTTATTTCTATGCTTCCTCATTCTTTGGTTTTCTTCCGTTATATTTTTTTCTAACTTCTGAAGTTGAGGACCTAGCTTTATTTTCAGCCTTCTTTTCTAATATAGGCACTTAAGGCTCTAAATTTCTTTCTAAATTTGCTTTAGATGAATTTCATAAAATTTGATATATAATATTTTCATTAACATTTGGTTCTAAGTATTTTTAAATTCCAATTATGGCTTCCTTTTTGACCCATGTTTTATTCAGAAGTGATTTTTTTTTTTGCTTGTTTAATTTCCAACTTATGTTTCATTTGTTTTTTGGTTTCTAACAATTTTTATTCTTTGAAATTTGTTGAGACTTATTTTATGGTCTATGTTCCAATTATTCTTGGTTTGTAACAAACTATCCTACAACTTGGTGGCTTATAGCAGCCATTTTATTTTGCTCTTAGTTTTGTGGTTCAGGAATTCAGGTAAGGCTTGGCTGGGCAGTTCTTAATGGGGGTCTCTCGTACAGTTATATTCAGATACTGATTGGGCCTGTAGTCACCTGAAGGTTCAGCTGGGCTGGATGACCAGGATGGCTTAGTCACATGCCTGGTAGTTGATGATACCCATTAGCTGACAGCTCATTTGGGCTGTCTACTTGAGCAACTACATGGGCCTATCCAGCCTGGTCGTCTCTGAGTCATCTGGCTTCTTATCGTGTAATAATCCCAAAAGTACTAGGTGGAAGCTACACAGCCATTTCTGACCTACACTCACAAGTTACTCAGTGTTCCTTTAGTCGGAGCTAGTCACTATAGTTGGCCCAGCTTCAAAGGGAGGGAATATAGACTCAACTTCTCAAAAGCAGGGATGTTGAAGAATTTGCTGACATGTTTTATAACTTGAAAGTCTAGAATATAGGATTTTAATAAATGTTTTCCTATATGTGCTTGAGAAGAATGTATCTAATTATTAGTTATAGGGTTTTATTTATAATTAATGTAAGCTTGTCAGTTCTGTGGTTGAAATCTATATTCTTACTGCTTGCTTGCTAGCTTGGTTTTTGTTGTTGCTGCTGCTGTTTTTTGTCTGCTTATCTGATCAATTTTTGAGAAGCAATCCTTATATTTTGAAGCTATTGTTATTAGGTTCATACAAGTCTAGAGTTATCTCTTGATATGGCTTTTGCCTTAAAGATTATTTGTCTAATATGATATAGCTCTGCCATCTTTTTTTCATATTTGCTTTCAATATCCTGTGTCCTCACATTTTAAGTATGTCTCTTATAAGTAGCATATAGCTCGGATATTGTATTTTATCCGGAATGACAATCTCTGTCTTTAATCTGGAGAGTTTAGTTGTTCAATTATAGTGATCATGATCACTGATCTATTTGTATTTTTGTTCTTATTTTTTACTTTCTATTTGACTTGCTTTTTCTAGTTTCTTTCCCTTCTGGTCTTTTTATTACTGGTCATTATTATTACTATTAAGAATCCATCTCTCATTCCTTTTTTT
>JAQZBX010027975.1:0-28051 GCA_029593785.1 Cabassous unicinctus
CACTTGCCCATTTTTTAAATGGGTTGTTTGTCTTTTTATTTTCAAGGTGTAGGATTTCTTAATATATGCAGGATATTAGGCTCCTATCAAATATATGGCTGCCAAATATTTTCTCCCATTGGGTAGGCTGCCATTTTATTTTATTATTAACTTTCTTTGAGGTGCAGAAGTTTTTAATTTTGAGGAGATCCCATTCATCTGTTTTTTCTCTTGCTGCTCGTGCTTTGGCTGTGAAGTTCATAAAATCGTTTCCTATTACAAGGTCCTGTAGATGCTTCCCTACACATTATCTTCCAAGATCTTTATGGTTTTGCCTCTTATATTTAGATCTTTGATACTTCTTGAGTTGATTTTTGTATAAGGTGTGAGATGGTATTCCTCTCTCATTCTTTAGGATATGGATATCCTGTTCTCCAAGTACCACTTGTTAAATAGGCCCTTCTCTCCCAACTGAGTGGGCTTAGTAGCCTTGGCGAATATCAGATGACTGTATATGCGAGGATCTATATCAGAACTCTCAATCTGGTTACATTGGTAAGTATGTCTATCCTTGTGCCAATACCATCCATTTTGAGCACTGTAGCTTTGTAGTATGTTTTAAAGTCAGGTAATGTGATACCGCCAATTTCATTTTTGTTTTTCAATATGTCTTTGGCAATTGGGAGCCTCTTACCTTTCCAAATATATTTTGTAGTTAGTTTTTCCAGTTCCTTAAAAAATACAGTGTTGCTTTTTATCGGGATTGCATTAAATTGTAGATTAGTTTGGGTAGGATAAACATCATGATGATGTTTTGTCTTCCTATCCATGAACAGGGAATATTCTTCCATTTATTTAAGTCTTCTTTGATTTCCTTTAACAGTGTTGTGTATTTTTCTGTATATAAGTCCGTTACACCTTTAGTTAAATTTATTCCTAGGTATTTGATTCTTTTTGTTACTATTGTATATGGTATTTTTTTCTTGATTTCCTCCTCAGAGTGCTCATTATTGGTGTACAGAAAAGCTACTGATATTTGAGCATTGATCTTATAGCATGTGATATAACTGAACTCCTTTATAAGTTGTAGAAGCTTTGCTGTAGATTTTTCAGGGATTTCTACATATAGGATCATGTCATCTGCAAATAATGAAATTTTTACTTCTTCTTTTCCAATTTGAATAACTTTTATATCTTTTTCTTGCCTCAGTGCTAGAGCAAGTACTACTACGACAATGTTATATAGGAGTGGTGATAGTAGGCATCCTTGTCTTGATCTCAGTCTCAGAGGGAAGTCTTTTAGGATTTCACCATTGAAGGTGATGATAGCTTTTGGTTTTTCATATATACCCTTTATCATACTCAGAAAGTTTCCTTCTATTCCTATCTTTTGCAATGTTTTTTATCAGAAAAGTGTGCTGTATTGTATCAAATGCTTTTTCTTCATCTATAGAGATGAGCATGTGATTTTTTTCTTTCAATCTGTTTATGTGGTGTATTACATTGATTGATTTTCTTATATTGAACCATTCTTGCATACCTGGGATGAAATCCGCTTGGTCATGGTGTATAATCCTTTTGATATGTTGTTGAATACAATTAGAAACTGTTTTGTTGAGGATTTTAGCATCTAGGTTCATTAGAGAAATTGGTCTGTAATTTTCCTTTCTTTTGATATCTTTTTTTGGGTTTGGTATTAGGGTAATGTTGGCATCATAAAATGAGTTAGGCAGTATTCCTTCTACTTCTATTTTTTTGAAGAGCTTAAGGAGAATTGGTGTTAGCTCTTTCTGAAATGTTTGGTGGAATTCAGCTGTGAAGCCATTTGGTCCTTTGCTCTTCTTACTTGGGAGGTTTTTGATGACTGAGTCTATCTCTTTACTTGTAATTGGACTGTTGAGTTCTTCAATTTCTTCTTTCATCAATGTAGGCTGTTTGTGAGTTTTTAGAAACTTGTCCATTTCCTCTAAATTATCGTTCTTGTTGGCATATAATTTTTCAAAATATCCTCTTATGATACTCTTTATTTCCATGGGGTCAGTAGTGATATCCGCTTGCTCATTCCTTATTTTGTGTATTTACATCTGTTCTTTCATTTTCTTTTTTAGTCTGGTAAGGGTTTGTCAATTTTATTGATCTTCTCAAAGAACCAGTCTTTGGTTGTGTTTATTTTTTCTAGTGCTTTCTTTTTCTCTACTTCATTTAGTTCTGCTCTAATCTTTGTTATTTCCTTCTTTCTACTTCCTTTAGATTCAACCTGTTGTTGTTTTTCCAATTCTTCCAAGTGTGCAGTTATGTCTTCAATTTTAGCTCTTTCTTTTTTTTTTAATATATGTATTTATGGCTATAAACTTCCTTCTTAAGACAGCTTTAACTGCATCCCATAGGTTTTAAAATGTTGTGTTGTCATTTTCACTAGCTTCAAGGTAGTTACTAATTTCTTTTGAGATTTCCTCTTTGAGATATTGCTTCTCTAAGAGTGTGTTGTTTAACTTCCATATCTTTGTGCCTAATCTGATTCTCTGGCCCTTAGTGCTTTCCAATTTCATTCCATTGTACTCAGAGAAATTATTTTGTATAATCTCAATCTTACTGAATTCATTGAGAGTTGTTCTGTGGCCTAGCATATGGTCTATCTTGGAGTATGATCTATGTGCAATCGAGAAGAATGTAAATCCTGCTGTATTTGGGTGTAGTGTTCTGTATATATCTATTAAGTCCAGGTCCTCTTATGTATTGTTCAGAATCTTTGTTTCTGTATTGATTCTCTGTCTAGATGTTCTGTCTAACGATGATAATGGTGTATTAAACTCCCCCACTATAATTGTGGAAGCATTTATTTCTCCACTTAGTTTTTCCAGAGTTTGCCTCATGTATTTTGAGGCACCCCAATTAGGTACATAAATGTTTATGATTGTTCCCTCTTCTTGAGAGATTACACTTTTACTAATATATAGTGTCCATCTTTGTCTCTTACAATAGTTTTGCATTTTAGGTCTATTTTGTCTGATATTAGAATAGCTAATCTTGCCATTTTGTGTCTATTGTTAGGTTGTAAAATTGTTTTCCAGCCCTTCACTTTCAGCCTCCTTGAATACCTGGGTGAAAAGTGGGTATCTTGTAGACAGCATATAGATGGATCATATTTCCTTATCCTTTCTGCCAATCTGTGTCTCTTGACTGGTGAGTTTAATCCACTATCATTCACTATTATTACTCACAACAAATTTCTTACTTCAGGTATAATTTCTTTGGATTAATGTATGTCATATCTTGTTTGTTTCTGTATTTGTCTTTTTAGTTGTTTTTAAACTCTCCTCCAAGTCTCTCTCCCTTGTTTTTTCCTTTCAACCTGTAGAACTCCCTTTAGTATTTCTTGAAGGGTATGTTTCTTATTGGCACACTCTGTTAATTTCTGTTTATATGTGAATATTTTGAACTCTCCATCATTTTTGAATGCCAGTTTTGCTGGATAGAGAATTCGTGGCTGGAAGTTTTTTATTATTTTAGTACTTTAGCTATGTCATACCACTGTCTTCTTACCCCCATGGTTTCTGATGAGAAATCAGCACTTAATCAAATTGTGCTTCCCTTGTATGTGATGGTTCTCTTTTCTCTTGCTGCCTTGAGTATTTTCTCTTTGTCTTGAGCATTGGACATTTTGACAAGTATGTGTCTTGGAGTTAGCCTGTTGGGATTTATACTGTTTGGGGTGTGCTGTGCTTCCTGGATATGCACATCCATCTCTCTCAGGAGGGTTGGGAAGTTTTCAGCCATTATTTCTTTCAACACTCCTTCTGTTCCCTTTTCCTTCTCTTCTCTTTCTGGGATGCCCATAATGCACATGTTTGTGTATTTTTTATTGTTGGTTAAATCCCTGATTGCCTGCTGGATTTTTTCTTTCTTGTTGTCTATCTGTTCTATTATCTGTTTTATTTCAGATGTATTGTCTTCCACATCCCTAATTCTTTCTTCTGCCTGTTCAAATTTGCTGTTATGTGAATCCAGCATCTTTGATTCATGGATTTTGCCATTGATCACCATCATATCCATTATCTTTTTGCGTATGTTTACAATTTCTTCAGTATGTTCTCCCAGTGTTTTCTTAATATCCTTATTCTCTTCCTTCACTTCAATAAGTTGGTCCATGATATTTGTTTGGAAAGCTCTGATTAGCTGTTCGATGTTCTACATCTCTTCTTGGTTTTTAGTTTGTTCATTGGGCTGGTCCATGTCTTCCTGTTTCTCAGTGTGGTTTGTGATTTTTTTTTTGTCCTCTAGTCATCATTTTATCTTGATTGGTTTATTCAGTTGATTAGCTTCTCTCTCTGTTCTAGAGTTTTATTCAGCTGGTGGTTCTGTTTGTGTGTTAACTTTTCACTTTGTCACTTTTTCTTCTTATTTTATTTCCTTCCTTTTTTCTATGTTCCCTTGAAGGCAAAAGATTAGGGCCAGAGGAATCAAAAGAGGAAAGAAAGGAAAAAGGATAATAGTAATATTGATAAATGTTAGAAGAGGGAATGTATAAGACTTAGCGAAATGAATATTTAGCTAATGTAGACAGTGTAGAGTAATAGGAAAAAAAGTTGAGTACCTGCCATGGACTGGGAAACCAAATAGAGGAATACATATATAATTATTTAGAAGGCTCGAATGATGAGGAGGGAGAGAAAGAGTAAAGAATGGGCTAAAAGGAAAAAGTTATTATTAATTTTAAAAAAGAAGAAAACAGAATAGATAGAATAGAAATTGACACCCTTAGGTTGTGGGCTAATGAAAAAACATGGTTTGTAAGAACCACAACAGAAAGCAGAGTGCAGAAAAATGAGGGAAGCAAAAGAGAGAGCTTGGGATACAAAATCAATATAAACAGATAATGGGAAATCACTGAAGAAGAAGCACACCAAAGAAGAGACAAGCTAGCAGCACCTAATTTAAAAAAAAAAAAAGAAGGAAAGAAGAAGGGGAGGAGGAAAGAGGAAAGAAAAGCAAGAGATGACAAATAAACAGAGTAATATGAAACAACCACACAAGCAAGCATTGAAACAAATCTAAGGAAGAACAGTGTTCCCTTTTAAACCCTTGTGAAACCTCTCAGCCTGCTTGTATTTATCAATCAATTGACCTGCAAGATTCCATCTGCAGGTTTTGAGGCAGATTTTAGCTATTATACTAAATGAAAAAGAAAATTTCATTTTTTACTTTTTAAAGTGGCTTCTTTTTGTGGCAAAATAAAGGACCCAAAATATGTCCTCTTCTAGACCACCCCCTTCACTGAAGGGACCTAACTCGGCTCAAGGACACTAATCTAGCACTTCCCACTTCCTGATCTCCCCAGGGGAGCTGAAGCTCTGATGTTGGTCAGTGCAGAATGATAGAAATGGCTGACTCCACCCCCTCTGGAGCAAAGCCTGTGTATCACTGGTCTGTCAGTAAAACAGTCTTCCTCAGTAGATTCACCTCTCCCCTCAGCCTGGTGCTGTTTTCAGCGAGCTTATCTGCTCCCCAAAGCTATGAGGGGGTCCAGGCTACCAAAGAAACCTCCTTTCCACCTTCTGTCTAAACCCTCCTACTCTCAGAGAATGCTCCCTTTCACGGGCTTGCTGGCAGGGGGGATTGTGGTGTTTCCCTGGGCAGCTCAGTAAGTCAACTTCCTCAGCAGATTTGACACTCCCCTCAGCCTGGTCCTGCTTCAAGTCAGCTATTTTGTTCCCCAAAGTTGCAAGGGGTTCCAAGTAGCAAAATCCACAGAAAGGAAAGCCTTCTCGACCCTCCACCAGAATCCTCCCACTCTCCAAGAGTGCTCCCTCTCACCAGTTTGTGGGTGGGAGTCACAGGTCAAACCAGCCTTTTTCCCTGAGGGTGGGGCTCAGCCGTCTGTGTTAACCTCCATGGGCAGGGTTAAAACTCACAAATCTCCATCGAGCAATCCACACCACCATGCTGCCTGCAGAAAGATGCCCCAATCTTCTCGCTCCATGTGCCCACAACACAGACCACCAGGCAGGACCCTGTCCCTACTCAGCTGTCCTGAGAGAGCTAGTCAGTGAGTGCTCTCCCAAACCAACACCATCTTGCCTCTCTCAGAAACATTATGTTTTAAACTAATCCATTCCTGTGTATGTGATAACTGTTTGAATGGATTATGTCAGTGGGGCATGATTCATATTGAGTCTCCACCCTCTTGCTGGAACTGACATAAAAGGAGCCCACAGACTCAAAAAGACAGAGGGTAAAGGGAGCTACCATATGTGATTCTGCAATGTATGAGGGAGGATTGCTTAAGCCCAAATTCAAGAGGTTGGGTCTATAGAGCAGCTCAAGAGTAGATGGTGAGCCCAGAAAGAAAGGAGAGATATAGACAGGGATTAACATCTATCTTGCTTTACAATGTGGAAACACACTAGGATAAACAGTAGCTGACTTTGGTGATAAAGCATCTCTGACTGTAATTCGTTTTGGACTTTTTATGGCCCTGAAACTGTAAGCTATTATCCCAAAAAAATCCTCTTTATAAAAGCCACCCCATTCCTTGTAGTTTGCATTGACAACTTTTTGGCAAATTAAAAATGTGAGTCACCAGGATGTTGTAAAGTTTTCTAACAAGGTGTCTGGAGGCCAGCGCCAGTTAAATCTCACCAAACAAAATGATCATTGAGGTTTTATGCCATCTCTAGAAGGCAGGCTTCAGTGAGTGACTAAGGATGGGGTGAAACAACATGGGCCAATCCAGTTTTGGAAAGATGGGGATAAATGGAGCATGGTCAGTTGGAAGTTATGCTTGGTATTAAAATGCAGGCCTAGAATTCTCAGTGACTAATACTGGTCAGAACCACCTTTAGCAGGTACTGCAATGAAGAGAAGAAACAGTAAGTTATCTCATAAAGCATCAAGCCTCTTATGAATAAGCATGAGGAGGTGGGTCTTTGAATAAAATGGAAGTAGAAACTTTTAGAAACTTCTACAGACCAGTAAGGGAGGGTCTACTTTGCAAAACATGCTAGTAAGTGGTAATTTTAAGGGGGCTGGTAAGTGAAGGTTTCAGTCTCCCCTTTTTAGTTGGCAGGGTTCTCAGTCTTGAAGGTTTGGTGATGACTACTCTAGCTTCTTCAAACTGACTCAGGGCATAGGTTGGGATTTAAGGAGTGGAACTCCTTAGCATGCTGTTGGTGGTATTCTCAGGCTCTCTGCTGAGAAGGTGGCTCTGGTATGTCCAGTTCCCCACTTTGATTGGTTACTCAGGCACAGGGTGGTACCCTTGTTCTCTGAGAAGAGTGGAAGACTATAAGTGTCCAGTGTACCACAGTCTCTGGGATAAAAATTTTACAAGTTTAGAATTCAAGGTCCAAACCTAAGAAGCATTGCTATTACTATTATTAGACTTAAAGTGGGTAAAAGCCAAGACATCTAGGGTTATTAGCTTTTAACTGAGTCTCAAAAAGTTTTTGTAGATTGAATTAATTGTATGTGACCAGGTGTCCTGATTGTATAGGTTTTGCACATTAAAATCTATTTAGCTGGACATATTTCCTTAAGTACAGAAGGAAATGTTTGCTACAGCACATACTCTTTTTCTTTGGATAAAAGATAGTCTAAGGCTATCTGACTGTTCATTTTCCAAGGAGTTGATAGAGACTTGAATGGCCTCGAGTACAGTAGCAGTGAAGTTGACAAGTTCCTCAACCATTAAAATTAAATTACATAAAGCTTCTTCATAGTAAGCAAACTTACCCCAAGAAACTAATAGGCTTATTGTTAATCCTAATCAGCTGTGATTTTGTCTAGTGCCTGTTCATGTTATGAATGGTTATTAGATTGTTTTGTTGAAATATACAGCTTCAAATAGCCTAGAGTATACTGGACTTTTATCCAAACATTGTTTACACAGTGGAAAATTGTGACCTGGGTGTCAAAGATACCTTCTTCAAAAGCTTTAAAAGGTTAATGGCTCATGGCATTCCACAAATATTCAATACCTATGCTCAGGGAGACAGTTTAATTTTTCTATGACCAGAATGAATTTATATTTTTACCTAATGAAAGGGTAATCCCTCTGCCTAAGGCTGAAAATCCTAATATAGAAAATACACTGGGAAAAATTAAGCTTAATGCTCATTTTTGTCAGGGCTTGAGAGATTAAGAGAGTAGTAGGAGCAGTTAAAACCCAGATATCTGTAGTGGCAATGTTTATCCTATTTTCCCTTTTTACCCAAACAGAAAAATATGTACACCAGTGAAACACAAAATTGAGCCCATTAATGATTCCATGTAGCCATATGGATGATTTTTAGTGTCCTGATGTCATTAGGGTTATAGATAGCATGGCTGGTTGAGGACTTGCACACTGTGGCAGCTTGTGACATCTGGTTAAGATCCACATAACTGCACCCTCCAGAATGACCTCCCAACTCCATTTGAAATCTCTTAGCCGTAGAAACTCTATTTTGTTTTAACATTACCCACTTTTTAACAAGATCCTTCCCTGAAAATATCACCAATCAAAATTTGCCATTGATCCAATCCCAAGGGCTCATTCCTGGGAGTCGTGCCCCACAGAGTGGGTAAGGTAGTGAGTATAATTGCATAGTGTGGCTTAGAGAGAGAGCACATTTAAGCAACAAGGAGGTTTTTCAGGTGGTGACTCTTAGGCATTAATTTTAAAGCTTAGCTTCATCATTACAAAAATAAGTTACATAAGTTCAAGCTTCAAGGTCGATGGCATGGCTTATTATTATGACTCCTTTTATGAAGGAGGCTCATACTTTACACAGTTTATTTTTATAGGCCTCATTGTTATAAGACTTGTGGAATAATTTATGTTTTCCAAATTGAATAGATCTTAGATATAGACCTTGCAAATACTTTTTCATTTTATACCCCAAACACTCTGAAATTCATCAAGGTATTACATCAACCTGTACAGAATACCAAGCTCTTGGTTCCTATTTTAAGTTCGCTGTCAAATAAAGCTGAATTACATTAAGTAAACTGTCAAGACAGGTTAAATCAGATAGTGTGCAACAAATCTCTCCTACTTTGATAATAGAAAACCTAAAATACAGACAACATTACCTTGTATTCTGATTGACCTTATCAGATCAGCCCCATTTACATACTTTATTGAAATCTGATCCCGTTTTCAGTTCCTTCAAAAATTGCTGCATTGAATAATGCTTTTGCTTCACTACCTCCAGAGCTATAAATCTCCAACTCTGAACTTAAGGTGTCCCACCAACACTCAAAGTTCCAGGGAGCTACAGGTCACACACACATGGAACAAAGTACTTCAAAATTTTAGAATAAACAGCCTAAAATCATGAAAAACACAAGCAACAATAGAAAAAAATAGATAAATAGGACCACCTCAATGTTAAACACTTGCACTTCAAAGACTTCATCAAAATGGTGAAAAACTTACTCAATGTGAGAAAATATTTGACAATCACATATCCAATAAGCATTTACTATCCATGATATATAAAGAGATCATACAACTCAACAATTAAAAGACAAACTGCCCAATTATAAAATGGGCAAAAGACTTATAAAAATAATTGTCCAAAGAAGAAATACAAATGGTGAAAAAATACATGAAAAAGATTTCAACATCACTTGCATTTAGGGAAATGCAAATCACAACTACAATGAGATATCATTTCATACCTGTTAGACTGGTCCGTATTAAAAACTCAGAAATTTATAAGTGTTGGAGAAGATGTGGAGAGGTGGGAATCCTTACTCACTGTTGGTGGGAATGTAGAATGGTACAGACACTGTGAAGAACTGTTTGGCAGTTCCTAAGGAAGTTAATTATAGACTTACCATGTGGCCCAGGAATAATATTAGTAAGCTTATACCCAGAAGAACTGAGAGCATTGATAAGAACAGACATCAGCACAACAAATTTCATAACAACATTTTTCACAATTTCCAAAATATGGGAAAGACCAAGGTTTCCATCAATGGATGAATGGAAAAGCACATTATTGTGTAAACACTCAATGGAATATTATGCAATGGGAAGAAGTAATGAAGTCATGAAGCATATGACAACCTGTTTAAAACTGGAGAACATTATGTTGAGTGAAGCAACCAGACACAAAAGAATAAATAGTGTATGTGCTACTATGAACTAAATATATTATGTAAACTCATGGAGTTAATAATTAGAATATAAGTCACCAGAAAGAATGTAGATATGAAGATTAAAAAGAAGGGTAACTAAAAGGGCAAAAGACAGACAATAATAACATATGACAAGGAAAGCCATAGGATAAAAATAGATGAAATAAGTAGTTTATTTACAGTAATAACATTAAACATTAATGGATTTAACTTACAAACCAGAAGACATACACAGGGTCTCTCAAGCTCCAATTGCAGGAATGTGCCATCCCCTAAGTAGTGGGATGTGATTTCCAGGAGTCAATGCAGCTTCTGTGCCTGGATCCAGCCCCCTGTTAACCAGCAACCTGGGCTGGCCTTGTCACAGCCACTCTAGCCCAAGACTTGGCAGTGCAGGGGTGATAAAGCCACACATTTTTGAGCATAGCTTGGTCCCTGCCCAGAGAGATGCCTGAGCCCAACTCCTGTCAGCAGTGCAGAGGACTGAACTTGGTGTCTGTGCAAGCCTGGAGCCTCACAAGGCCCCAGGGACATGGCAGTGAGCTTCTATTGTATTTACACCAACATAAATGAAAACAATTGGTCACAAAAAGACTTGTATAAGAATGTTCATAGCATTCATCAACAGGAAAATGAAGAAACAAACTATGGTACAACCAAGCAATGGCAAACTAGTCAGCAATCAAAAGTGATGAATGATAAACCCAGTAACCTGATAAACACAGCAAACTGGATGAATCTAAAAAGCATTATGCTAACAGAAAGAAGCCAGACGCAAAAGTATATATTAGCAATTCTATTTATGAAGTACTAGACAAAGCAAAATTAATCTATGACAGAAGTCAGGATGTTTGCCTCTGTGGATGGGGGGATTGAATGAAAGAGGTGCAAAGGGATTTTTTTAGGTCCAGGGAAATGTTCTGTATGTTGTTTTGGGTGATGTATATATAGGTATACACAACTGTCAAATCCCACCAAATTGAATGCTTAAGACCTGTGCATTTTGTTGTACGTAAAGTAGTGCCTCAATTAGAAGAATTTCGGTTCTAGAGTTAGACCAGAATATAATCCCATCTCTGCTTCTAGATATGTGTTACCTTGGGCAAGTAATTAAATGTCTGTAAGCTGCAAAATACTGGACAATAATAAATCACCCTGTGATGGTTAGGTTAATACGTAAACTAGACCAGGTAATTATGTCCAGGTGTTAGGTCCAGCAAGCAATGGGCTAAATGTAATACAAGAGGATTTATGGACTTCAATCACCAGTGAGTTTACTGCATGGATGGCTAATTACATCTGCATCAATCAGGGAGATTGCATCTGCAATGGGTGACAACTTTATCCAAACAGTTAAATTCCTTAAAAGGGGAAGTGATTTCAACATTCAGAGAGAATTTCGCAGCTCGTCTTTGGACAGCCAACTTCTCCTAGAAACTCATTAAGGACCTTTCTTTGGACTTTCATTGGAGCCCCTTGTTTGCAGCCTGCCTGTGGAACCTAAACTTGTGCAACCCCACGGTCACGTGAGAGACTCATAAAATCTCATATTATTGACAGATATCTCCTGTTGATTCTGTTTCCCAACAGAACCCTGACTAATACAGCTTGGTACCAGGAGTGGTTCTTGAGGAACAGAGTCTTAAGCATGGGATGTCTGAGGTGGTTCTGGGAGATTTGTAATTGGCTCGCTACTCTAATTGGACTCAAGGGTACTAATGAGTATGTTTCCAATAATGAAGAGGTTGTTAACAGTACATGGCATGAGCTGGCAATAGAGATACACAAAGTAGCATCACTGGATTCCCCTAATTCCATGCTTATAAGAAGCAAGGATCTGGGTGAGAGTGTTTTCAACACCTTAACAGAATTTTGCATAGTCAAAAAGTATCATGATGTTGACTGACTCCTCCTAGATACTCTGGATACAGTTACAAAAGAAAGATGAGCTAAAGTCTTCAAATTTGAAACTTAAATGCTGCATAAATGATATGAAACTTTCAATGTACCATGAAAGAAAATCTTGTCTCCTATAGCCACAGACTTGAAATAGCAGAGAATCAAACACAGACTGTCATTGTATGAGTAGCAGAATTACAGAGGAAACTAAAATCTCAACCTCACAGGGTTCCTGCCATTAAAGTGAAGGCATTGATTGAAAAGGAGTGGAACCCCAAGGATTGGGATGGAGACATATGGGATGATAATATTGGTGGGGACATTGAAACCCTAAATTCTGCGGAGACTTTACCAGATAAACCTATGATGGCATGCCCTGTGGAAACCACACCTTGTCAAACTTGTATCATGCAGCCTGCAGCCTCCCCCATGGAGTCTGGACCTCCTCCCAGCCACAAGGCAAGTACCGGCCAAACTCCAACATGCACTGCCCAAATTCCAATCTGCCTTGAGGAATCTGTCTTCCAAACCCTGCCTGAAGAGATTAATCCTGTCTCACCAGAAGAAAATGCAAAGGAATGCCCTGAGATCAGCAGCTGTCAAGAAATCTCTAATTCTTCTCCTTACCCAATCCCACCACCTGTCTTGTTTTTGAGTTCTATTACTAGACTAAAATCACAACAAGCCCCCAAAGGTGAAATACAAAGTGTGACCCATGAAGAAATATACTATTCTCTGAAAGAACTGCATGAGTTTTCCAATTTATATAGACAGAAATCAGGGGAATATGTGTGGGAATGGATTCTAAGGGTATGGGATAATGTTGGAAGGAATATAAAGTTGGATCAGGCTGAATTTATTGATATGGGCCCACTAAGTAGAAATTCTGGATTCAACACTTTAGCTCAAGGAGTTAGAAAGGGCTCCAAAAATTTGTTTGGGTGGCTGACTGAAACATGGAGCAAATGATGGCCTAGTATGTTTAATGTTGAGATGCCCGATTTACCCTGGTGTACAGTAAATGAGGTAATTCAAAGGCTTAGAGAGATTGGAATGCTAGAATGCATTTACCATTTAAGACTTGCCCACCCACCCTAGGAATGTCCAGAGGACACACCTTTAACCAGGACTGTGAGGAATACATTTGTTAGTCTAACTCCATCGTCTGAAGAGCTCTGTGGTTGCTCTTCTCTGCAGTTTGGATATTACTGTAGGGAGGGCTGTAATGGAATTGGAATCCTTAAACATTATGGGGATGATTGGATCTCAGTGGGGTAAAAGTCAAGTATTGGCAATTAATCACCAAAGGCAAGGTGGGCATAGCTATCACAATGAAAGGCAGATTCAAAGCAACACACAGAATAGTCTGAGCCGCATGGAGTTACGACATTGGCTAACAGATCACGGGGTACCTAGAAGTGAAATACATGGGCAGTCTACAGAATTTCTTCTGGACCTGTAAAAGCAGAAGTGTTCTAGTTCAAGTGAACAAAACCCTAACTCAAATTATAGATGCAGAGAATCAAGGCCACTTAATCAGTTCCCAAACTTGAGATAGTTTAGAGACCCAGAGCTCCTTGAATGAGAAAAAGGCCAGGTCTCCTTCAGGAAGGATCCTGTAAAACTGCCCAAAATTTATACTGTTAATCATCCTCCCATCTTTCCCCAGGGAGACCCACGGACTTTTGCCAGAGTAACTGTGCATTTGGGAAAAGGAAATGATCAGACATTACAGGGATTTTTAGACACAGGCTCAGGAGTCACATTAATTCCAGGAGAACCAAAACTTCACTGTGGTTCACCAGTCAGAGTAGGGGCTTATGGAGGTCAGGTGATTGACGGACTTTTAGCTCGGGTCCATCTCACAGTGGGTACAGTGGGTCCCCAGAACCATTCTGTGGTTATTTCCCCAGTTCCAGAATGCATAGTTGGAATAGACATACTCAGTAACTGGCAGAATCCCCACATTGGTTCCCTGACTTGTGGAGTGAGGGCTTTTATGGTTGGAAAGGCCAAGTGGAAGCCTCTAGAAGTGCCCCTGCCTAACAAAATAGTAAATCAAAGACAATACCAGATTCCTGGAGGGATTGCAGAGATTAGTGCCACCATCAAGGATTTGAAGTATGCAGGGGTGGTGATTCCTACCATATCCCCATTCAACTCTACTATTTGCCCTGTGCAGAAAACAGATGGATCTTGGAGGATGACAGTAGATTATCATTAACTTAACCAGGTGGAGACTCAAATTGCAGCTGCTGTCCTAGATGTGGTATCACTGCTTGAGCAAATCAACACTTCCCCTGGTACCTGGTATGCAGCTGTTGATCTGGCAAATGCTTTTTTCTCAATTGCCATTAGTAAGAACCACCAGAAACAGTTTGTTTTCAGCTGGCAAGGCCAGCAGTATACCTTCACAGTCCTGGCTCAGGGGTATATAACTCTCCAGCCCTGTGTCATAATATTGCCCACAGAGACCTTGATCATCTTTCTCTCAAATGAGACATCACATTGGCCCATTATATTGATGATATCATGTTGATAGGACCTACTGAACAAGAAGTAGCAAAGACTCTATATTTTTTGGTAAGGCTTTTGCATGTGTGAAGATGGGAGATAAATCCATCAAAAATGCAGGGTCCTTCCACCTCAGTGAAATTTCTAGGTGTCCAGTGGTGTGAGGCCTATTGAGATATCCCTTCTAAAGTAAAGGATAAGCTGTTGCACCTGGCTCCTCTTATGACCAAAAAAGAGGCACAACACTTAGTTTGCCTCTTCAGATTTTGGAGAAAACACATTCCTCATTTGTGTGGGCTACTCTAGCCCATTTACCGAGTGACCAGAAAAGCTGCTAGTTTTGATTGGGGACCGGAACAAGAGGAGGCCCTGCGACAGGTCAAGGCAGCTGTGCAAGCTACAACACCACTTGGACCTTATGATACAGCAGATCCAATGATGCTGGAATTTTCAGTGGCAAATAGAGATGGTGTCTGGAGCCTTTGGCAGGCCCCTGTATGGGAAACAGTGCAGACCCTTAGGATTTTGGAGCAAAGCCTTGCCATCCTCTGCAGATAAGTACTCCCTTTTTCAGAAGCAGCTTTTGGCTTGCTACTGGGCCTTAGTAAAGACTGAAGGCTTAACCATGGGCCATCAAGTTACCATGAGACCTGAGTTGCCTATCATGAACTGGGTATTGTCTGATCCTCCAAACCATAAAGTTGTGCACAGTAGCACTCCATAATAAAGTGGAAGTGGTATATACGAGATAGGGCTTGAGAAGGTCCTGAAGGCACAAGTAAGTTACATGCGGAAGTAACCCAAATGCCCATGGTCACCACCCCTTCCATGTTACCTTCTCTTTCCAAGCCCACAGCTTTGGCCTCTTGGGGAATCCCTTTCAATCAGTTTACTGAGGATGAGAAAACTCGGGCCTGATTTACAGGTGCTTCTGCACAATATGCAGATACCAATTGAAAGTGGACAGCTGTGGCACTGCAGCCCTTTTCTGGACATCCTTGAAGGATAACAGTGAGGGCAAACCCTCCCAGTGGGCAAAACTTGGAGCAGTGCACCTAGTTGTTCATTTTTCTTGGAAGAAGAAATGGCCAGAGGTGTGTTTGTACAATGATTAATGGGCTGTTGCCAATGGTTTTGCTGGATGGTCAGTGACTTGGAAGGAACATGGTTGGAAAATTTGTGACAAGAAGTTCTAGGGAAGAGCTATGTGGATAGACCTTTCTGAGTGGGCAAAAAACATGAGCATATTTGTGTCCCACATGAATGCTCATTAGAGAGTGACTTCAGCAGAGGAATAGTTTCATAATCAAGTGGATAAGATGACCTGCTCTGTGGCTAATGCATAGCCTCTTTCCCCAGCCACTACTGTCATTGTCCAATGGGCTCATGAACAAAATGGCTATAGAGATAAGGATGGAGGTTATGCATGGGCTCAGCAACATGGACTTCCCCTCATCAAGGCTGACTTGGCTACAGCCATTGCTGAATACTCAGTCTGCCAGCAGCAGAGACTTACACTCAGCTTCTGATTTGGCACCATTCCTCGAGGTGACCAGCTTGGTACCTGGTGGCAGGTTGACTACATTCGGTCACTTCCACCATGGAAGAGGCAGTGATTTCTTTTAACTGGAATAGACCCATACTCTGGATATGGGTTTGCATTTCTGACATGCAATGCTTCTTCCAAAACTACCATCCATGGACTTAACGAATGTTTTTCCTACCACCATGGCATTCCACACAGCATTGCTTCTGAACAAGAAACCCATTTCACAGCAAATGATGTGTGGGAATGGGCACATGCCCATGGAATTCACTGGTATTACCATGTTCCCCGTCATCCTGAAGCAGCTGGATTAAAAGAATGATGGAATGGCCTTTTGAAGACTCAATTACAATGCCAACTAGGTGGCAATACCTTGCATGGCTGGGGCAATGTTCCCCAGAAGGCTTTGTATGCTCTAAATCAGTGTTCTCTCTATGGTGCTGTTTCTCCCATAACCAGGATTCATGGGTCCAGGAATCAAAGGGTGGAAATGGGAGTGGCGCCACTCACTATTACCCTTAGTGACCCACTAGGAAAATTTTTGCTTCCTGTCCCTGAAACCTTAAGCTCTGCTGGACTACAGGTTTTAGTCCCAAAAGGAGGAGTGCTGCCACCAGGGAACATAACAGTGATTCCATTCAACTGGAAGTTAAGACTGCCACCTGGCCACTTTCGGCTCCTCTTACCTGTGAATCAACAGGCAAAGAAAGGAATTACTGTACTGGCTGGGGTGATTGATCCTGACTATCAAGGGGCAATAGGTCTACATCTACATAATGGGGTTAAAGAACAGTTTGCCTGGAATGCAGGAGATCCTCTAGGGCGTATCCTAGTACTGCTATGCCCTGTGGTTAAAGTCAATGGAAAATTGCAACAAACCAATTCAAGGAAGATTAACAATGGCCCAAAATCTTCCGGAATGAAAGTTTGGGTCACCTCACCAGGCAAAGAATCATGGCCAGATGAAGTGCTTGCTGAAGGTAATGGTAACATGGAATAGGTTGTGGAAGAAGGTAGTGATGAATATGAACTTCGACCATGTGACCAGTTACAGAAACAATGACTGTAATAGTCATGAACCCTTCTACCTTGTTTCATTATGAGTATGATTGTATATGTACAAAAAATGAATTTCTTTGTTTTCTTCCCCAATCTTTTCCCCTATCATATGAAAAATTGTATTAATTTTACATCATAATATTTAAGGATGTCAAGTTTAAGAGGGAATATTACCCAAGGACTTTCACGATATTCTGTGGGGTATTAATGTGTTTCCATTTGTATGCCGGGGTGTTGAACATTGTTAGGCAGAAATATATATGTATGCTCGTCTGTTTTTGTTTTTACTTAGAGACTAAGTATGTTTTAGGGTAATGTGTATGGTTGGTGAGTTGACAAGGTTGACAAGGTTGGTGAGTTGCTTAGGGTAATGTGTCAACTCGGCCAGGTAATTGTGTCCAGGTGTTAGGTCCAGCAAGCAATGGGTTCATTGTAATACAAGAGCATTTATGGATTTCGATCACCAGTGAGTTTACTGCATGGATGGCTGATTACATCTGTATCAATCAGGGTGATTGCATCAGCAATGGGTGATGCTTTTATCCAACAGTTGAATTCCTTAAAAGTGGAAATGATTTCAACATTCAGAGAGAATTTCCCAGGTCATCTTTGGTCAGCCAACTTCTCCCAGAAACTCATCAAGGACCTTTATTTGGAGTTTCATTGGAGCCCCTGGTTTGAAGCCTGCCTGTGGAACCTGGACTTATGCATCCCCAGGGTCGTGTGAGAGACTCATAAAATCTCATATTATTGACAGATATCTCCAGTTGATTCTGTTTCCTGAGAGAACCCTGACTAATACACACCTCTTTCATAGGACTGTAACAAGGATAAATTAGATAATTTAAGATATTTAGCTTAGTAAGCAGTCAATAAACATCAGCTATTATTTCCATGCAGTGTGATAAAACAGTTTTATGTGGTTTTGGTGTTGAAGATAAAAGTATTTGCAACCACTTTTTGTGATGGCCATTTCATTTACTTGAGGTTATCAAAGACTTATAACATATTAACTGGCATCCTTAGTAGTAGTTGTACTTTCCTTGTAACAGAGCCTTTTTTGAAGTCACAGTATATTTAAATTTAAAGCTCTTACTCATTTGATCAAAATAGTACTGGAGCTTTCCTTTGCCAGCAGAAGTAAACCTGACCCCCAAGAAAAGAAATACCCACTAAGCAAACCTGTTTTTTCTATGAGGACTGATTTAATGATAGAATTCAAAACTGAACTCCCAGAGAGGACTCACAGAGTCTCCTAGAAATCCAGATGAAAGGTTTCCATATTATAGTCTCTTTCCAAAGATGTAGGTGCAAAAAAAAATCTCTTGATGTAGGCATCAAATTAATATAACGTGTCTTTTGAAAGAACAAATTATATAATGAATTTTCAATAAATACTTTGGACAGAGTGGTAAATATGATCAAGAAAGTCATTTAGTAGGTCAAATTATTTTACTTAATTTCAACAAAATATTTGGTAAATATGTTATATATTTGCCAACTCCAAATTTATTTTGTTGTTAGGCTGGCTTAATTCATTCAGTAAACATTTATAAAACACTTATTGAGAATTTACTAGATTCTGGGAATTCAATGACAAATAAGAAATTGTACACTGAAGGGCACACAGACAGTCAAACATTGAGTGTGAATTTTTATACTTTACTTTTGGAATTAATTTTTTTCAGAGAAGTGGGCTCTGGCTTAGACTAATTGTTTAATTTTGTGTTTTTTTTTTAAGGCTCCTCCTAAAGGTGGAGGTTTAAAAGCTTGACTCTTTTCCATTGATGCTATTTTCTTAAATGTCAGAGTTTCTTGCTGAAGTGTCTCTTGTTATTCCTTACTTAAAATAACAACAGCAAAATGGTCCTATATAAAGTCAGTTCAGTGTAGTGGAAAGGTCATAGAATGTGGAGAGAGATAGATCTCAGCTTGAATCTGAGCTCTGCTGCACACACATTCAATAAATTAAGGCAAGGTCTTATGTCCTTCAAGGCTAAATTTCCTCATCTATAAAAATCGTTTTAATAACACCTCTTTCACAAAATTGTTATTAGGATGAAATGACAAAATACATGTAAAAGTATCTAGAATGACAATAAATTTGTTTATCAAGCATTAAAAAAAAATGGGTAAAAAAGAATGAGCCATCCATATTCCATCTAAAAGAGACTCCCCAGAGAATCAAGAACACAGGCTGAAATTGAATGGTTGGAAAAAGATATTTCATTCAAAGTGTAAGTGAAAAAAGATCTGGAGTATGCTATACCATTATTGGACAAAATAGATTTTAAATGTAAAACTGTTATAAGAGATGAAGAAGGCTATTATATATTTAAAAACGGGGCAATTCAAGAAGAAGTAGTAACAATAATTAATATTTATGAAACTAACTTTGGTGCCCCTGGTGAAATTAAAGGGAAAAAGAGATGTGTGTACAATAATAGTTGGAAATTTCAATGCACCACACTCAAAACTAGATAGAAGACCAAGATAAATAAGGGAACAAAGAGCATGAATACTATGATAAATTAGCTACATCTAACAGATATTTATAGAACACTGCACTCCAGAACAGGAGGATATACATTCTTCTCAAGTGCTCATGGATCTTTCCCAATATAGATCATATTTTGGGTTAGACAACAAGTCTCAATAAATTTTCAAATATTGAAATTATGCAAATCACTTTCCCTGATTATAATATAATGAAGCTGGAAAACAATAACTGGCAGAAAATGGGAAGATTTATATATATGTGGAGATTAAACAACATACTCTTAAATAATCAATGGGTTAAAGAAGAAATTGCAATAAAAATCAGTAAATATCCTGAGACAAATGAAAATGATACCAAAATGTATCAAAACCTGTGTTATACAATGTAGGAAGTCCTGGGAGCTCTAAATACTTTCATTAAAGAGAAGAACATGCCAAAATCAAAGACTTAATTGCACCCCAGAGGAACTACCAAAGGAAGAGCAAACATCTGAAATCAAGCAAAAGGAAAGAAAAAACAAAGATAAGAGCAGAAATAAATGAAACTGAGAACAAGAACAAAGCAATAGAGAGAAACGACAAAGATTAACTACAAAGCTGGAGAAACTAGCAAAAAACAAAACAAACAAACAAACAAAAAAACCCAGAAAACTAATAACAAACAAAGCCAAAGGAAAGAAATAATAACAATAAGAGTAGAAATAAATGAAATGGAGAAGAAAAAAAAAACAATAGAGAGAACCAACAAAACCCAAATCTGGTTCTTTGAGAAGATCAAAATTGACAAACCTTTAGTGTAACTGACAAATAAAAAAAGAGATGATACAATAAATAAAATCAGAAATGAGATGCGGGGCATTACCACTGACCCGGCAGAAATAAGATAGGTCATTAGAGGATACTGTGAACAACTGTATGCCAAAAAACTAGAAAACATAGATGAACTGGAAAATTCTTAGAAACACATCAACAACACATACTGACCCTAGAAGAAATAGAGGACCTCAATAACCAACCACAAAGAGACTGAAACAATCATCCAAATCCTCCAAAAAAATGAAAATCCTAAGACCGGAATGCTTCAATTGTGAATACAAAAAATCATGCAGTGAAGATCTACTACAAATGTTCAAGCTCTTCCAAAAAATTGTTGAGTGTACAAAACCAAGCTCATTCTATGAAGCCAACATCACCCAAATACCAAAGCTAGATAAAGATACTATGAACAAAGAAATTACAGACCATTTTCTTTACTGAATATTGATGCAAAAATCCTTAAGAAAATACTTTTAAATGAATCCAAAAACACTATAAAGAATTGTAAGCTATGATCAAATGATTTTATCCCAAAAATTCAAGGCTGTTTCAACACAAGAAAATCAAACAGTGTAACTCACCACATTAATAAATTGAAGAAAAAAACCACATGATTGATGTGATTGTTGAGACAATATATTTGACAAAGTATAGCATCATTTCTTGATAAAACATTCCAAAAGAATGGAATAAAAGGAAACTTTCTCAATGTGGTAAAGTTCATATAAGGAAAACCAGCAGCTAACATTGTACTCAAAAGTGAAGCACTGAAAGTTTACCCACTCTTGCTGAGTTCTGGGACAAAAAATGGATGCCTACTGTCTCACCACCGTTACTCAATATTGTGCTAGAACATCTAGCCAGAGAAATTAGGGTAAAAAAAGGATAAAGGACACCAAAGTAGGAAAGGAAAAAGTAATATTTTCACTATTTGCTGACTATATGGTCTTATACCTAGAAAATCCTGAAAATTGCAGAACAAAGCTACGAGAAATAACACTTGAGTTCTGCATAATGTTGGGATACAAGATTAATATGCAAAAGTCAGCAGTGTTTCTATACACTAACAATGAGCAACACGAGGAGGAAGCCATAAAAAATTAATTTTAAATAGTGATTAAAAGAATCAAATGTTTGGGAGTAAGCTTAACCAGTGGAGTATATGACCTGTATTCAGAAAACTACAGAACATTGCGAAAAGAAACCAAGGAAGACCTAAATAAATGGAAGCATATTCCATGTTCTTGATAGAAAGATTAAACATTATTCAGAAGTCATTCCTACCCAAATTGATTTAGTTTCAATACAATTGCAACAAAAAATTCTTCAGCCTTTTTATGCAGAAATGGAAAAGCAAATTATCAAATATATTTGGAAGTGTAAGGGGCCCTCAAGTGCCAAAAAGTTCTGAAGAAGGAAGATCGAAATTGGAGGTCTCTCACCTCCTGCCTTTAACACATGTTACTTAGCTGAAGTGATGAAAACAGCATGGTATTGGCATATAGAAATATTGACCAATGGAATCAAACTGAAGGTTCAGAAATAGACCTTCACATATATGCTCAAGTAATTTTGGGCAAGGCTATCAAACCCACCCAGTTGGGTAAGAACAATTTATTCAACAAATGATACTGGAAGATCTGGATATCCATATCCAAAAGAAAGAAAGGGGACATGTATCTCACTCTGTATACAAAAATTAACTCAGAATGGATCAAGAACCTTAATATATAAGCTCCAGCCATAAAGCTCCTAGAAGAAAATGTAGGAAAATATCTTCAAGATTTTGTCTTATGTGGTAGTTTCTGAAACTTTAAACCCAAAGCATGGGCAATGAAAGGAAAAATAGATAAATGGAACTTTCTTAAAATTAAACACTTTTGTTCTTCAAAAGACTTTATCAAGAAAGTAAAATGCAGCCTATTTAATGGGAATAAATAATTGAAAATTACATGTTTGATAAGGCTTTGATATCCATGTTATATAATGTTATCATACAACTCAAGGATAAAAACACCAACAACCCAATTAAAAAATGGGCAAAATACTTGAATAGACACTTTTCCAAAGATGAAATTCAAATGGCAAAAAAAGCACATGAAAGATCAACTACCCCCCATATTCCAAAAAATAAAACAAAAACCACATCTTTATTTTCTAGTTCCTTCATAATTTAATTATATACATTTCAATATTTAATGCATTTAGTATTTATTTATTGCTGTTTCATGCAATGTATAGAATCTGATTTTCTTTCACCCCCAATTGTTTAGCCAAATGTCCCAGATGTGCCTTTTAATAACAAATTGTTGCCACCATTCTTTGTAAACCTCCTTAATCTTATACTAAGCCCACATTTGTTCACTCTATCACTCCGTGTTCTGATTTTCTTTCTTTTTTTTTCCCAATATAAATGCCATACTCTTTCATTCACAGAAGCATTTATTGTGCATTTATACACCAAACAATAAGTACAAACTGGTGATTTTCCTAACTTATTCATGACAATTTACAGGAAGTACACATCACAGAAAAATATATTCTATGAAAGCACAAAGATGAAATAACAGAATCCAGAATGTAGCTTATTCTAAAGGAAAAATGATTAATATTTTAATAAAAGAAAAAAACTATTGAAAAAGAGAGTGGGATAATAGAGAATAATAGAGATTTAAAAACATGTTAACCTAATTAAAGTGGTATGATACATTTAGACTCTGATCTTTTAATATATGTCCATGTCATTTACTGAAATGTTAATGTAGTTATTTGGTGATGTTAAGTAATTATTGTTAATTGTTTTAGATTTGATAATTATTGATTGATTGGGTCTAAAAGAACCCATATTGTGGGAGGTATGTTCTGAAATATTACAGATGAAAGGATGGGATATATGGGGTTTAGGTTAAAATATACAATGTTTGGAGTGATAAGAGGGGTATATGGAACAATATTTGCCTTGCAATGAAAATTGTTGAAGCTGTGTGATAGATGCATGGGGGAACATCATAATTTCACTCCCCTTCATAAATATATGAAATTTCCATAACCTTTTAAAGAATTCTGAGCTATTCTCATGTTTTATTCTTCCATATCCAAAATACTGTATTACTAGAAATAAATCCCCAAAATAACCGAAAAATGTGTAATTTGGATCAAATACCAAAATATTTACAGAATATTTGGGGAAGATTGAAAATATTTGCCATTTTCTCTTTTGCCATCTTGAAACATAATATATCTATTTACCTTCCTTTGGAGGAACTCAGGGAAAAATGCAAATTCCTTGATGAATTTATATTGAGAATATGATAAGTTTTATTGAATTTCTGGTTTTGTAGAAATTTTAGAATTTTTAACTCTGTGTTCATCATGGTTCACTACATCTTCTGAACTTTCTTTTTGGTTCATATGCTTTTTCTATTGAGACTAATTGCTTCATGTTAATTAAATTATAACTAAAAAGCATTAACATTGTGCTCCCTTTCCAACAATAAAATACATTAAGTTCTGGTATTATTTAGTGTGATATGCAGACTTACTGCTTAAAGGGAAATATTGAGTAAAATACATGTTACTTGGGATTTAACATGCTGATCATAATATTGATGGCAAGTATTAACAGATATATCTAATGTATCTATGATGTTTATCCTAGTATAGACTTTTTCTCTTTTGAAGAACACAAAAGAGTTTGTATCTTATTTCTTTTTAGGAATTTCTATTCTTTTTATTTACAATAAAAAGATTTATCCTATGTTTGTATGCTATGATAGTTTTTCTCTAATTTAGTATCATCATTCACTCCTCTTTTTCTCTAACATTTCATATCCAATTAATTCACATATCTTGTTAGTTGCACCTTCATAATAAGCTTCATATCTGCCCACTTCTCAAACTCTCCCCTACTAATATCCTGAGCAGAACTTCATCATATCTTATGTGGGCATCATGACAACCCCTTAAGTAAGAATCTCCCAACTTTTAAAGTTGTGCTTTTAGAGTCTTTCCATACAACAGGCAAGAGGTCCTTTTAAAGCATTAGTCAGTTTGACAACTCTTCCTTTCAAATCCTTCTGATGAGTTCCAAATAAACCCAGTTCTTCAAGTCTTCATATTGAGACATTGGATCATGTCTCACCTCACTCATAATATACCCTCCCTAACTGAATTTCTCAAGCTAAACTCATTGTTTCTTCTCAAAGGTTCAGGTTCTTTGCCCTGCTTATTCTTACCCTACTACTATATTTCTACATAAGTTCTTATTGACTTATGCCCTAATTTTATTCAGATATCTCCCCATATATCACTGTTGTGATGGTTTGAAACTGTATGTATACCTGAAAGACATGCTCTTAAAATCAATTCACTCCTATGGCTATAAACAAATTGTAAATAGGACCTTTCCAGTGAAGGAGACAAGTTTGGACCCTGTCACTCCAATTTCTCCTTCAGGTAAGAAAGAGAAGGCTGAATCAAGGCAGCCACTACATAAAGAGCCAAGGCAAAGAGAGTTTTATATGGGCACCTGCTGCAAGGGGAGCAGTTGTAGGCTTTCCTTAGTACCAGAACTTAACACGTTCCCTGCTTCCACAATTGGGCTCAGTACTCAGTGCCTGGGCATTCAAGGGTTTCACATGCAGTGTCTCATGCAAAGAGCTGCTGCCAGTGTTCAGGCCAGGGAAATCTCACCTAGGAATACACAGAACAGGCTCATGGGAAAGGCAATTATTGGTCTTGACAAGTTACTTCTGTAATTCTAGTAACTGATACAGGAACTATAAACACCTCCCTTAAGAGAAAATGTGTTCTTAGGCTCTGATGAGTAGAAAATAAAATATTCTAAGTGAAAGAATAGGGGAAAGAGTCATTGAAGGCATTTTTATTTTCAACAAATGCATATTCTTATGGTTAATAAAATAATTCAACAAATGCTTTCTGAAGCAGACCCCATCTTCTTCCTCCCCATTACTCCAAGCAAATTCCATTGGACCTTAAATATGTCTAGTCTGTCTTCAATTATCACCCTCCACAAGACATTTCAAAGAAACTCTTTTCATACATTCCCTTCACTTCTTTCTCTGGCTATTCCATTGGAGAAAATCATTTCCTGCTGCCTTATCCCTGGACAATCAACAAAATGATGATGAATATTTGCAACTGTGGACAATATATTTCTTTACATCTGCCCCTTGGTATCTGGGTCCCTTATCAATCTGGAGCTGTCAGATCAGATGTTTTCCTAGGACCCTCAGGATTGGGGAATGAGCAATCTTTGGAAGGGTATGTGTAGCCTCAGACTTATATAGATTAGTTGCTATTGTGGATGTTATCTTGTTTTGGAAGAAGAAATTATTTGATTTAAAGATAGTGATTGCGAGGAGAGGATCGGAAGATGGTATTGGTTTAGGTGGGCACTCACAATTTCTCTCCCAGAGGATGGCTGATTGGGGACAGGATCCTGCCCAGGTGGTCTGTTTTGGGAGCTTGTGGAGCAAGAACCTTAGGACCATCAATATGAAGGGAGCTGGACAGTGATGTGGCCTGCTCAATATAAAATCATGAGTTTTTTCCCCCAGCTGGAAATCATGGATGCAGATGGCTAAGCCCCACCCTTTTGGCAACCTGGTGAGAAGGAGCACTCTCCAAGAGGGGGAGGGTCCTTGCAAAGGGTGAGAGGGTTTTTTTCTGTCGGTATGGCTGCCTGGACCCCCTTGCAGCTTTTTGGGAGCAAATCAGACAGCTAGAAGTGGTGCCAGGCTGAAGGGAGAGGCGAAGCTGCTGAGGAAACCTGATTTACCTAACAGCAGTGGGACACAAAGGCTTGGCTTGGGAAGGGGAAGGGCCAGCCAATTTTATAGTTCCATGCTGAGTATCAGTCTCAGCTCCCCTGGGGGGGGTCATGCATTGGGAAGTGTTTGACAAGTTTCCACGAGCCTATTTAGGATCCCCGTGCAGAGGGGATGGTCCAGAAGAGGCCTTTTTTGGGGGGCCCTTATTTCTTAAAACAAAAATTTTTTTCAACTTAATTTAATCACTAAAATTGGCCTCAAAATCTGCAGAGAGAAGGCTGCAGGGTAATTGATTGATGAACTCAGGCTGAGAGGCTCCACAAGGGCCCAAAAAGGAATGCTGTTCTTCCTTAGCTTTGTTTGACTACATGCTTGTGTGTTTGTTTGGTTTTTCTTTGTTTGCTTGTTTCTTGCTTTTCTTTCCTCTTTCCTCCCCTCCCCCCTTTTTTAAACAAGCTGCCAGCTTGTTTCTTCTTTGCTGTGCTTCTTCTTCCTTGATTTTCCATTCTCTGTGTATAGTGATTTTGTTTACCAACACTAATTCTTTTCATTCCTTGATATCGCCACCTTCTGCTTTTTGTAGTGGTTCTTACATTCCACATTTTTTCATTAGTTCTCAAATTCATAGGTGTCAACTTCTATTTTGTCTATTCTGATTTCTTTTTTTTATTATTATTAACTTTTTCCTTTAGCCCTTACTTTACTTTTTCCCTCTCTCCTCATCATTCTGGCTTTTTAAATCATTCTATATATTTTTCTTTATTTGGTTTTCCAGTCCAATGTAAGTACTTCACTTTTTTTCCTTCTATTATGCTACACTGCTTCTGTGAGTAAATATTCATTTTTCTAAGTCTGATATGGCCCCTCTTCTAACTTTTATCAATATTACTATTATCCTTTTTCCTTTCTTTCCTCTTTTGATTCCTCTGGCCCTAATCTTTTTCCTTCAAGGGAACATAGAAAAAAGCAAGAAATACAACAAGAAGAAAAAATGTCAAAGAGAAAACTTAACACACACACAGAACCACCAGCTAAATAAAACTCTAGAAAAGAGAGAGAAGCTAATCAACTGAATAAATCCTTCAAGATAAAATGATGACCAGAGGGCAACAAAAAATTAAAAACTGTACTGAGAAACAGGAAGACATGGACATTCCAATGAAAAACTAAAAACCAGGAAGAGATGCAAAACATTGAAAAACTAATCAAAACTATCTAAACAAATATAATGGACCCACTTAATGAAGTGAAGGAAAAGATTAAGGATATTAAGAGCGATCATACTACAAGAAAGACCACAAACCAGGCAACAGAACAACTGTCAATGAATTCATAAAGATTGCGATTATACAAAGTAATTTCTCTAACCACAATGGAATGAAACTGGAAATCACTAAGGACCAGAGAACCAGATTAGGCACAAAGATAAGGAAGCTAAACAACACACACTTAGACAAAGAATGGGTCGAGGAGGAAATCTCAAAAGAAATCAGTAACTACCTTGAATCGATTGAAAATGACAAACAACATATCAAAACCTATGAGATGCAGTCAAAGCTGTACTGAGAGAGAAATTCATAGCCATAAATTGTTGTCTCTCCGACTGATGGTCGGAGAGGTGATTTCCCCGGCGGAGTTTCTCCAACTGATGGTTGGAGGGCTTTCTCCGGCTGCTGGCCGGAGGCCGAACGACGGGGGAACAGGTAGGCGGCAGGGAGAAAGGACAGACAAGAGACTCTGTTCTCCGGGTGGGAGCAGGAACCAAGAGAGTTTATTGAGGAAGTGCACAAGCATATATAGGCTTGGGTTGCCGGGGCAGGGC
>JAQZBX010027976.1:0-28049 GCA_029593785.1 Cabassous unicinctus
CTCCTGGTGAAGGCAAGCTGGCCCGCATGGCAAGCTGGCCCGCACAGAGTGCTGGCCTGTGCGGGAGAGCTGGTGCAGCAAGATGACACAACAAAAAGAGACACAGAGGAGAGACAATAAGAGATGCAGCAGATCAGGGAGCTAAAGTGGTGCAAGAGATTGAGCACCTCTCTCCCACTCCGGAAGGTCCCAGGATCAGTTCCCAGTGCCATCTAAAGAGAAGACAAGCAGACACAGAAGAACATACAGCGAATGGACACAGAGAGCAGACAATGGGGCAGGGGGGAATAAATAAATATTTTTTTAAAAGAAAGAGAGAAAAAAGTCTTGTTTCAACTGTTTACATCAAAATTTGGAATGGGTAAAGCAAACCTAAACTGAATTCATCTTGTTATTGTGTCACCACTAAGTAACAGCTCAGTACTGATTGTCTTCCCTATTCTTGCATCATAACTGAATCCACTACAGATTCTTTCTAAACTTCTGAACCAACAATCTGACAAAACCTGTGGAAATTGGAGGAACACATGGAGCTATTTGGACATCTCTGTCTTTCTTCATGTGGGTTCAAGTTTATTACTTAATGCTGAAAGTCAAGCAATTCTACCTTCTATTCCTCTAGATTAAGAATGCAAGTTCTAATAATAGATTCATTACCATCAAATTCCATTGTACAAGAGAATTTGGCATTCATAGGTTTGATTCAAATTAACAATTAGTTATTGAGCACTTAATGTCAAGGAACTGTTAGATATTAAAGAATTTTGTTTCATCTTGTTTTGTTTTATTTCTCCAGGTAAACCTCAGTTTTTTTCATCTGAGAGCACTGGCCTAAACCAGGGGTAGGCAAGTAATAGCTTAGGGCCCACCCTCCATTTTTGTAAATAAAGTTTTACTAGAACTCAAGCACTCCGCATTTGTTTGGGTGTTTTCCTTGGCTGCCTTCATGCTACAATGGCAAAGTAGAGTCGTTGTGACAGAGACTGTATGTGACCCCCCCAAAGCCTTAAATATTTACTTCTGGCCCTTTAAGAAAAAATTTGCTGACCCTTGGCCTAGAAGGTCTGAGACCCTTTCCAACTTGGATGTCTGTTGGCTCTATATTTTGTTATGAAGGATGAATAGAAATTCACTGGGCATACTGAAGAGGATTCCAGACAAAGGAAATGCAGCCATTGGTCTCTTCTCTCCAGAGCCCTCTCCAAGCACAGAGCATGATGAATTCTTTGGGGCCCACGCTGATTTGGATTCAACCCACTAAAGCTACTACCAACGTGCTTCATGTTTTCATGGCCTCCTTCAATGGGATCGTCTATCTTTTCCTTCCAGAAGCCAATAGATAAGAATCAAGAGGGCTCACTCCTCTCAGAGTAGTCTCTGGAAACCCTCAGATCTGTAGGGAAAGCTGATGAAGGGCTTGGACTGTCCCATTAGGTAAGAGCTTCCTGTCCTGGAGGTACACAAGCAGAGGTCTCTGCTGGGAAAAGCCATCCAGACCTCAGCTCTTGGATTTCACGATCTCTCAAACACTGTGCTAACTCAAGTCCATATGGTCCCAGCCCTCTATTTGTTCAGCAGCCACCTTGGTGGCCCCTGTTGCAGGCCTGGCACCCTCTAAAATCTATCCTCCAACAGCAGCTAAAGAAATACATTTCAAATCTAATCTCATCACTCCCAAGACTAAATCCCTTCAAAGGCTGCACATCACATCCAGAATTATATCTAATCCCTATCTTAGCTTGGTGTTTACTCATCCCTGGTCCAGCTGAACTCTCCAACTTCATCTCCTGTACATCACGGACCACTCCTCCACTCCACCTTCCTGCTCCAAACACATCCAACTGCTACTTAATCTTCAAACACACTGTATCCAACCTCTACTGCGACCTAGTCTCCAAATATGCCAACCAGGTGTCCCTCTCATTTCTTTCCTCAGACCATTACCTCCCCCAGGTAAGCACTGCCCTCCCCTTGTCCATTGGCAAACTTCTACATATCCTTTATAAACCTTTCCAAGATTTCCTTGTTTCAGATTAATTTCTCTTTATTCTGTTCCTATTATGTACATGTTGATCACATCCTTATTTATAACCTACCACATTGTACTAGAGTGAGCTGTTTGCAGGAATATATCCCCCAGTGGACTGAGTTCTTGGAGGGGACAGTAACTAATTCATCTTTATAAGTTCAGTCCAGGCTCTGCCCACAGTAGGTGTCCAATAAATGCTCCACAAATGAATGAATGGGATTTAGCAAAATCAAGACTGCTAGAAGGTCAAGCTGATTAAACCCTCTTGAGAATCTTATAGCTATGTCTTAGTAGCTTCTGAGGATCCTTCATCTTTTCCCTTTAAGAGCAGGTTTAATTAGTCATTGCTTTCAGGCCCTTTTCCTTCTTTCCATCAATTCCCTGCCTCTCTCTCACTACTAATTTCCTGAATCCTGAGGTGGGATATTCAATGGAGAGACAAGGTCAGTGGAGTCCAGCAGAGCTGATTATAGACTGCCATTGGTCCTATGCATGATCTTGAACAGGTGTCTTAACTTGTAGGATCTGCAGCTTCCCAAGTAGTAAAATAGAGACAGTCAATCTACCCAACAAAGCTATAGTGAGGTTTAATGAGTTTGTATACAGTTGTACACTAAGTCTCAGGCTCATGGTGAATGCTTAAGAGATATAAGTTCCCTTCATTTAGATTCCTGAAGGGAATGTACCCTTAAAACCATATAATCTAGCACTATGTCTGTTACTTGAATTTGATGCCTGGGATGGACATGGAGGTATTTAGCCTCTCTGAGGTGCCCCAGTAATGGAAAATCATAATAAAGGTGCTAACAAAAACAGCAACATGTTTACAGGTCTTTTTGTTTAAAAACCACTTTTGTAATTTTTTATTCTCAAGAAAAGCATTAGAAGCATAAATAAATGTCCCCAATTCCATATAGCTCTGAGGCCCAGAGAGGTTAAGGACTTGCCCAGGGTTACCCAGAGAGTGAACTGCTGACCCAGAAATTAGGTCCCAAGTCTCTTGACTTGAGTGGTGGCTTCCAAGGGTTTTCCAAGGTCTGGGGATCCAGTTCCCTCTTCTATTTCTTTCTCCATGCTTCTCTCTCTCAACACACAGTGGAAAGAGTGTAGAATCTCAGATCTGAAATCCAAAACAAATCACCTTTATCATCATGATCTCCATTTCTACAACCCCTAGATGAATGGCAATGTTGAGCAAAACTCCTGAGATTGTAAGTGATGTAAAACAGTATTCATAATGAAGTCATATGATGAATTAATAATGATAATATTGGCTTTCTCTGTCTTGTAACTGAAATCTTCAGAATGGTTAGATCCGGGTCAAATGTCATTTGGTCTCAATCTGGCCCCTATCAATTCTCTTTTCTTTTCTCTTGGATTCATTTTCAGACAGGCTCTCCCCTCATGGTGATCCCAAACTGCCCCAGATATACACATCCTAGTCCTCATAGTTTCATGTCACATTAGAGTAACAGGCCTTCTGCAATCTTTTTTAACAAGCTGCAGCACTGAGTGGCATTGCTCTGATTGGGGTCAGGATTCAGAACATGAAGAAATGACAGTGGTCAGGGAGCTAAAATACACCCACCAGCCAAACCAGGTTCATGTGTCCACCACAGAAACTGGAGGCAGAATCAACCCCACCCCAACCTCATGAACTAATAACGGAAAGCGGATGATTTCTCATAAAGAAACTCTGGCTGTTGATATCACAAAAGGGGAGCAATGGTTGCCAGACAGACCAAAACAACAGATGTCTTCCTCGGTGGCTTCAATTTCTATGCTGTCTATGAAACATGAAAATTATGATATTAAAAATACCTACCTGTCAGAGTTGTATCAAACTGGAAACAAATAAAAAGCATTTCACAACTCCCATTATTGCTAATGTAAGCCTTGTAGCTTTCACCCTCTTAAAGGACTCTGCTTTCTGAATCCATTCCCACTGCCTCCATTTAGGTTCAAGACATAATTGCTCAGCTACACTGTTGCAATCGTACCTTAACTGGGCTTTCTGCTTTCACGGCTCTCCCTTTTCTGATGGCACCTATTCAGTGCCCTACAGCCTGATTAATCTTCCATTTCAGCAGAGTTCAGGGAGCGACAGAGCCTAGTGGTGTTTGGCTTGGCTTGGATTCAACCTCATGAATTTAAAGGCCATCTGAGCTGGATTATTCATCGGCTCCTTCTCAACTGTCCTACAGTGAGTCCATTCCCACATCCTCCTTTCTAACATCCAGCCATCTGAGCTGCTTACATATTTTTTTCTCATGAAATCTCAGAGGGTGAAAAACATAACCAACCCTAGGATTTGGAACCTTCATTTTATTATCTCATAAAACATCATATTCACATCATAATTTCAATCCAGAGAGAGGATTTGCCATGTGAGCTCTGAAATGCATACAAATTGCCTTTCTAAACCTCTGGCTACAATAAGCAAACTTCAGAAGCCAACAGTTTATTTGATAAATATCTAATAAAGCTTAAATAATGATTGAAAGCAGACAAATGGAAGAGTAGAATGGCAAGAAATGTTGTGGTAATAAATCACAGGGAAGGCAAGAGCCTAGCAACTCAGGGCAAAGCAGATTCCAAGAAGTAGAATTGAGAATCAGAGGCAGGGAGTTGAGAACTAGAGAGAGTTGGTGGTGAGTGCATAGTTGGGGACAAAGGACTTTCCTTTGGGGACCATTAAATACTCAATATGTGATCTTTCTTGGCTCTTTGGAAAGACAGTCCAGGGAGAATATTAGTCCACCTAATTGTCTGTCTCTTACTCCCCATATACGGAGGTGGGGTCAGGGCTCCAGATATTAAACCTCACTCATTAGCTCTAAGTAACCCCAATTCAAATCTTGAAGCTGGAATAATCCAAATCATGCTAGGACACTGTATTAGTCAGTCAAAGGGGTGCTGATGCAAATTACCAGAAACCTGTTGGCTTTTATAAAGGGCATTTATTTGAGGTAGAAGCCCACAGTTACCAGGCCATAAAGCAGAAGTTTCTTCCCTCACCAAAGTCTATTTCCACGTGTTGGAGCAAGATGGCTGCCAATATCTGCAAGGGTTCAGTCTTCCTGGGTTCCTCTCTTCCCGGGGCTTACTTCTTTCTGGGCTCAGCGCCTCTGTTTTCTCCACAAGGTCAGCTGAAGACTATGAGGCTCTCCAAGCTTTGCCTATCTCCACAAGGCCAGGTGTAGACTATCAGGCAAATGGCTCTGCCTCCCTCCCCAGGGCTTCTGTCATGTCTAAGAGCCATCTCTCTTCCTCTGTGTTTTTCTCCTGTATGTTCACTTCCCAGGCTCCAGCTCAAAACGTAGCATCAGAACTCCAACTCTGTCCTTTGCCATGTCTTTTATCTGTGAGTCCCCACCCACCAAGGGGTGGGGACTCAACGCCCTACTGACATGGCCCAATCAAAACCCTAATCATAATTTAATTAAGTAAAAGTAAAACCTGAATCCAATACACTCTAATACACCCAGAGGAAAAGACCAGTTTACAAACATAATCCAATATTTCTTTTTGGAACTCATCAATAATATCAAACTGCTACAGACACCTTCCCTTGAACTTGACCTAGAATCACCATCACTGATGGACTTCAGGAAATTGTCCCAAACATTCATTCACTTATTCATTCACTTGTTCAAAGAGAGAACTACTGAGCAACAACTAGGAACCACAAACCATGCTCAATAAGCTTTCAGCCGAACAAGGGATGGGGTCAGAAAATTAAACAAGCAATGGTACAAGCTGAGAAGAGAAGCTTTACACATTCATAGAGGCTTACTCTGGTCTGGGGAAAGCATGAGGTGTGGAAGGCTTCCCAGAGGAAGTAACACTTAACCTGAGATCTGAAGAACAAATAGGAGCCAGCCAAGGAGGAGGAGGGTGTTTCAGGTAAGAGGAGCAGCAAGTGCAAAGGCCCTGGAGTGTGCATGCACAGTTTGTTGAGAGAAGCCCTGAGCCTTTAGCTCCCACATGAATGTGCATGGGCAGCAACTCCCACCCCCTTAGTGCCATCCCCAGAGGAAGAGAGTCTGGCTCCCATGTTTCTGAGTCCAGTTAATGATAAGTTGCCCTTTGCTGAGGTAGGTTTTATGATGCCCATTTTAGAGATGAGGACACTGTGGTCCTGAGCTGTGATGGGCTGGCTCTTGCCCATGAGGTGATGTGGCTGTGACTCTGCTTTGGGCTCCAAACATCCAGATCTGCCTTTTTCTCCTCTCTGTTCCTCAGCCTTTCTGAGGTGCCCCTACTAGAAAGTCATAATAAAGGGGATAACAATAACAGCAATATGTTTACAGACCTTTTGGCTTGCAAACCACTTCTGTAATTTTTTTATTCTCACAAAAAGCATTAGAAGCGTAAATTAATGTCCCCATTAATTATTCAGAACACCTCCTGGGAAAGGATGCTTCCCTGCCCCGACAGATTCCTTCCCAAGCTGAGGACAAGACCTCTCCTGGAGTCTGAGCTGAGTTCTTGGTGATAAGGTATTTCTCCGAGGCCTGCTTTGATATCCAGCTATCACACTATACACACACATACACACCATGCACACACATACACACATTGCATAACACACGCACATTCATCACGCACGTATACACTCATGCACATGTACACATATAGTCATACACATACATAAGCACATACATACACATATACAGGCATACACACCTATGCTCATACACACTCATATACACATACATGTATGCATGCACACATACAAATAAACATATTTGTATATATATAAACATTTATATGAGTGTGTATACACACACTCATGCACAATGAACACATGCACACACAAAACACATGTGCATAAATCATGCACTACACACTCATATACACTCATAAAGCATGCACACACACCATGTAATACACACACACATGCAATATATGCATATACACACTCATACACACATGCACATGCATTCATACACACTACATATACACATATAGGCATATATATACACATACACACTATATACACATACATTCATACACACATGTACACACTCACACACACACATACAGTGAATCTCCTGTCACCTTACCAGACCATTTGCCTAGAATTCCAGCAGCCCTCCACATATGCTTGGCCTCGCTGCCCCTCATGAACCCTTGATGTTGGCCTCTGCAGCTGCATTCAACTCCGCAGCTTCATTTCTTGAGATGGGAAGAAGTTGGGACCAGATGCAAGTCCTCATTTTGCTGGTACAGTCCTACAACTGACATACTACTCGAGATAGCCTACTTCCTAAGGAAGTTCTACATGCTTTGACCTCACATTTGGGTAGCAATTTGCAAAGAACTTTTCAAAAATCATCACCAGAGTAAGATTAGTGAGCCCCTCCTCCCCAGTTGACTAACCTTGGTTTTTAAGACTGGATGTGGCTAGATTAATATTTCTTTCCAATGTGGTTTCTGTGGATAGTACAATTCTCATGTCAGAAAATCTACCCCCTTTTTTGTGTGAGAAGTGTGTGATCATCACAGCTCCTTCAGTTGTAGGTAATAGAAACTCAATTTAAATTATGTTGAGCAAAAGGACAATTAATTGCTTCACAAAACTGGGTTTTTTTGTATGATCAAAGATCCACCAAAACCAGAGCTTCAGGAACCCAGCCTTACCCAAACTGTCTCTCTTCCTCCCTCAAACTTTGTGTTTTATTTCTTCTTGTTTTTAGTTTCATTCCGAAAACAAACAACAAAATAATATCTCCATGTTGTGGGGAGAAGGGCCACAGACAGACCTCAGTTCACATCCTCCCAGATTGCCAAAACTAAGCAAATAAATAAGACTCTTCCACTGTTGTATGTAAGTCCCAGGGAAAAACTCTGATTGGCTCTGCATGGATCATGTGCCACTGGCCTGGTCTGGGTCACGTGACCACCCTAGTTGCTGCCAGCGTCAGGGACTCTGAACAGAAAAATAAATATGAGGTACAAATGCTCTGGGAAGCACAAAACAATAAATGTCCAACTCAAAAAAATCTTGCTACACGAGGAGGCCGATACATATGTGAGGTATATGTTTGAGGGTGTGAGAAAATGGGAAAATTGATTGGTACAATCTTTCTATTGGAAAAATTTTAAATGTGCTTTTCAGATGCCCCAAAGCATTTATACCTTTGATCTAGGAATCCAGTTTCTCTGAATGCAATTTTAGGGGGGAAAAGCAAAAAAGAGGTATATAAAAGAATCCTCATTGTTTTAAATAACAGAAAGGAACAACCAAAATATGCAATAGTAAATAAATGATGATGTCTTAATTAAATGGGATATTATTAACCTTTTTTTTAAAGGTACTTAGATTATACAAATTATCACAATGGATGTCTGTAAGTATTGGCATAGAAAATGTTTGTGATATGTTAATAATTTTATAAAATTATTAAAAATAAGTTTACAAAATATTTTTGGTCAAAGTTTTGTTTTCGAAAAAAAATACTGCATTTCCCTTTGGGAGTAATGATCAGAAGAGGGAAGGTGGATGGTTTCTTAGTGTAAGAATGTTCTCTTTCTTGATATGCCTACTGGCTAGAAAGGTATATTCACCTTATAAAAATTCATCAAGCTGCCCATTTATGATACATGCACTTTTCTTTATGAATATTCTACTTCATTAAAAGATTTTTTTGTAAATGTGAGTATTCACAGAAAAAGGTTAAGGGTGGTTATCTCTGGATGGTATAATTAATAGTGGTTTATACCATATATCTTTGTATATGTCTTTATTGTCTGGCTATTTTTATGATAAGCATGTATTAGTTTTGTTTTCTTTTTTTAATAGAAAAAATGGACCAGAAAAATGAAAAATGGGTCAGATCAAAGAACTACATGTTCAATAGGCAGTAGGATTATTAAGTTTGTATAGGGCCTGAATCTGCAAATTAGACACCTTATGGAGATGGGGCATGATGGTGTGTATTGGTTAGAGTAGGCTAAAGTGCTGTCACAAATAGACCCAAAAATATAATGGCTCAAACACAATAGAAGTCTGTTTCTCCCTCACATTGGCTGTCTAGGATGGGCATTTCATATTGGCAGGGGACTTTGCTCCTCACTGACATTCAGAGAACAGGCTCATAGTAAATTTCCCTTCTTCTGCACTTCCAAAGTAGCATGCATATTGGAGGTTTTATGGGTCAAGACTGAAAATGGCTTATAACCCATCTGTTTACACTCCACCAGAGAGACCTTAGACACAAGGCCACACCTAATTTCAAGGGAGGCTTGGGATTGCAGGCCCTGATAGGACATCCATATGTTTATAATTTTATTAGAGTGGGAGAAGAGAATGGAATTTGCCATATTTGCTTCTAGTTTATGCCAGACTTGGGGTGGCAGGGCTAGGCACAGTAGAAGCAGGAAAGGAAGTAGGAGGAAGAGAAAGATGAAGAGTTGAGTATAGCAGACCACCATGGCAATAAACATCATCAAAGAGATCCAAGTACATGGCAAGAGTTCCAGTCATGATAATGCCCAGAATCCACAGGTATCAGTGGCCTGGTTTTGGTGGACTGTCTGATTTGGCATGACCTTCAGAAGGGCTTTGATCAGAATGCAAAACAGAAGCACAATGATCTCCCCTGGGCAGGCTCCCCCCAGCACGTATCCTATGGCACTGAGACTGACCACAAGGCCACCTTTCCTAGGAAACCGTGTCCTGAAAGGTCTTGGCAAGAGTTCAGACAGAAGTGAGCTTCCAGGTGAGGCCCCCATGGTTCCAGTGAGGCAAAAAGGAACCCAAAATCCATTTGTTAGGCAGATAAGGATGAATGACACGAATGCACCCATTTGCCACGCCAACGAGTGACAATAAAACAAAGTCTGGGCTTGATGTTTTAGAAGCTGCTCGACTCTACCCATGTTTGTCCCAAATTTTCTCGAAAGGAGCTACCTTTCGAGCATCTCTGAATTTGACAAGGATGTTACAAATACATTTTAATTGACAACAGTAGGGTTTTTGCACAAAATAATGACAGTCATGAAAGTTATATCTTACTCTGTAAAAAAAAAAAATGTTTTTAAATTTGTCTTTGTCTAAATCAAGGATTGGTGCTTTTAAATTAAAGGGAAAATGTCCCAGAATTCATATTAAGAGAACATGAAGGATATTTCAACTGACCCATCAGGTACTCAGAAGGGTATATTTAAGTTCTTTAGTTTTATCACCATTTAAGACCCCACTGAACTTTGTAAATTACTATGTTTGTATCATTTGTTCCTAGAAGTTATTCTTCCCTGGCTCTGTATCATCTCGGTCATTTGACTTGAAAATTGCCCTCCAAAGGACCCTGTTCATTGCTGCACTTTTGAATGAATTAAAATTTATTTCTATCTTAAAAAAAAAAAAAAAAAGAGGCCCCGCGAACCCCCTGCATCATTCGACCCTTTGAGAACTGCACCAGTCCACAAAGCCCAGACTCTTTACCTACAATGCGAACAGTCCGCTCCAGGACAAAGAAAGTTTGGTCAGAGCCTGCTAGCAATGTGTGGGCTGCAGACGCACGAAACTTGCATCCGACGACTATTATCCAGAATGTATTAGCTGATAACACTCGCCCCCAAAATCAATAAGGAAATTATCTCCTCCACACAATTGGCACAAAAGAAGGGAATTTTCAGTGAACCTCCAACACTGTCGGCTATTGTCGGCTCCGGCATGCGAGATGATTAATTCACAAGTGACTACACATCCAGATTTCGATTCCTGCGATTATGCGCATAGGCCATTTTTCCCTCTTTATGGATCCTCAACACTTAACCTACTCAATGGTTTTTATTTGCATTGATCACATTTTATGGTATGATTAAATTTGTATGGAAGAGAACCAATTAGTTTTGTTTTACACTTATTGAATGCATTTTAGAATCAGACAAATTAACTCTCCACTGTGAGGTTGATTTATCCAGTGGCAGGAAGCTTGAAGGGGCGGTGCGGGGTCTAGTCCCCAGCTAGGAAACGGGTGGCTGTTGTGGATGCTGCCTGGCAGAAATGAGCATATTATCTTGACTCTTTAATCACCGTGAGTTGGATGATGTTTGTCTTGGGAGAGTAAATATAAAGGCTCTCTAGCTCTATGTAAATTTAAAGAGCTGATCCGGGCTTTGTCTGAAGAGGAAACATTTTATCCTATAGAATGGAAAGAGCAACAGAGTAGAATTCAGTTCTATCCCGGGCTCTGCCACTATTCTGCTTGGAATAATTATTTAATTCCCTTGGGCCTCAGTAAGCAAAGCAAATCATCTTCATTATCTACCTACAGAATTTGCTGTGAGAATCAAATGTAAGAGTACACATGAAAATCATTTATAAACTGAAAAACATCATCTTTAAGCTAGTTTTCCTTATAACAAAAATAGGGCCAGTAAAACTTTCTGGAAAACAAGAGTAATTTGGAATCAAAAGAAGTTAAGTTTGAATCTCTTGTTTCTCAGCTGTGTGGCATTTTGGAAGTCACTTAACCTCTCTAAGTTTCCTCGTCTGCAAAGTAGAGACGTTATCATTCAGCTCAATGAAATATTTCAGGCACCCTTGTTTTCCTGACCAACCTCATAAAATAACACCACTTCATTCTCCATCTCATTACTCTGATTTATTTTTCACCAAAACATATAATGACATTACATTACATTTATATCTATAATCATAAACTTTATAAAAGGAGCTTTGTTTTCTTCACCGCATATGTCTTGCACTTTAAACAGTATCTGGTACATAAACAGGTGCTCAAAAATATTTTGAATGATTTCATGATCAGCACCTAACATAGCAACAGTGTCAGCATATCCTAGTTGGAGCATACCCAGCTGAAACCCAATAGATAAGCGGAATGCCCTTTCAATCATTGCTTCCATGATTAGCTTTTGTTGCTTCTGCCCTGTGGCTCCATGACTTGCTTATTTAATGTTTTCCCTCCTAAAGTCATAAACCCTAAGTTTCAGGGTTAGAAAGGAATTTAGCATCATTGAATTCAACTTGAAAACCAATGATGGAAGCCCCTTTACAGTATTCCTTGATAACTTCTCCATCATCGAGTCCAGGGATTAGAAGCTCTCTGCCTCTTGACGTATCCAGTTCTATGGTTGGACAGCTCTGATTGTTAGAATGAGTTATCTTGTGTTATGCAAAGAAGCATGAACAAAGATGTTATTTTGCATAAGTGGGTTTTAATAATAAAAATGGAAGCAAATATCTCTAAGTAGGCAAATGCATAGTAAACTATGGTTTATCGATGCAGTGGGGAGGGAGGGTTGGTTCCCAGCAATTCAAATGAATTAATTAAATCAATATGCAACTACATGGATAAGTCTGAAAACATACAATACGATACTATGTATATGAATATGCATACTTCATAAAATAGTACCCATCGAATAAAGTGAAAGAACAAAAACATGCATGGGAAGGATACACACCAACCTCAAGGTTGTGGTTACCTCTGAAAAGGGAGGGAGGGATGAGTACAGGAAGGGAGTCATTAATTCTATCTGTAAAATTTATTTATTTAACAAAGATGCCTGAAGCAAATATGGAAAAATGTCAGCATCTGTTACATCTTGGTGGTAGTTCATGGTTGGATGCTATTTTATTTTATGAACTTCTTTAATGTTTGAAATATGTCAATGAAAAAAACATATTTTTTGTGAACAGGGAAAGGTGTCTTCTTTAACTGAAGGGATATTAAGCCCCATTCATTCTGGCTACTTGTCCTAGTTCTGATCTTCGGAGCACCCAGAAAAAATTTCTTCCTCTTCCACTCCACATCCTTGGTCTTCCTAGACAATGAGAGGACATTCCAAGCAACCCTGCTGCCAACCTACTGGTTGTCAACATATAAGAGCCAATACTTTGATGGAATTGAGCCCCTACTTATTAGTACTGCGCTCATTATCTAGCAAGAAACACAAATACATTACCAGACCACTACAATAGGATGCCCTAAACAGAGAAGTTAAACAAAGACCTTTAAGTAGAGGAGGGCATAACTGACCTGCTTTGGGAGGAAGTGGATTTGGAGGTGAAGACGCTTAACTGGAAAGAGCAACTGCTAAGTGAGCTTTGAGGAATACTAGGGCATTTGCTGGAGGACAAGGCAGGGAAAGTATCCCAAGCAAAGGAATAATGACATGAAAAGAAATGGGTCTTTTGACAAATAGAAGAACTTTTGGAATCACTGTAGACAAGAACACGCAATAGGAAAATAATGCAAGAATGCTTAAAAATCATTTTCTAAGGCAGCAATGTCTCCATGGGTTAACTAACCACATATCACTCAGAGTAATATCTTAATGCGTGACTGTAGTTACATCTGTTCCATATGCTATGTCTTGTGATACTTGTTAATAGCTAATGTTGTAAATTGGTGGGTATAAAGGCAACCGGAGGATGGTTATATGAGTGGGCTGACCTTTAAAAACACACTTGTTCCTTAAACTCAATGAAATCACAACTTATCAGCCTGTGTCATTGGAACCACCCATATCTGCTTTATTATGCAGCAAGTCAAAACTATGTTCCCTGTTGCGTATAAAGTTGTATTTTGGTGAGCTCTGATTAATTTTTAAGACTTTTAAGGGTGCAATGGGGAAACTAATAGAAAAGGTAAAAGGGAACACATGGTAAAATGCTGGACACACCATGCTAAAGACTTGGATTTTATACTGTAGACTCTTAAAACAGGAGTCAATTTTGATTGCTTATATTATTTCTTTGGAAACCATATGGAATGAGTTCTATGGAAAAGAAGACCACTGAAGAGGCTACTGAAGATAAAGTGGATTACTGTTGGACCTTGAGCAGTGCAAGTGGATTATTTAGATTAAGGATAATTACTCTAACAAACAATTCCTTATACTTCAGTGACTGAGTACAACAAAAGTTTATGCCTTGCTCAGCCCAAAGCCACTCTTCTGGGCTATGCTTCGGTCCTTCACAAGTGTTCAAGGACCCAGGCTCCTTCCATGTTGTGGCTCTATCATCTCCAATTCTTACCTTCCAAGGTCACTGTGCTCAAATGAATCAAGCTGGGGAAAGGGCAAAGAGCATTGACCGGGAGACATGAGAAGGCCTTAAGGACCAAGCTTGGATGTGGCTCACATCACTAAGTGCATTCTTTTGGCCAGAACTCGGTCCCATGGCCACAGGCAAGAGATGCTGAGCAATAAACCAGGAGAAGGGTTTGATAAACAGTTATCCAGTCTCAATCAAACAGACTAACCAGAAAGAGCCAAACTGGAGAGAGTTTTTTAAAAGTTCTGAGCTTCTTTTCATGTGCTTTTTAGCCATTTATATTTCTTCTTTGGAGAAGTGTCTATTCAAATCTCTTGCCCATTTTCTATATGGGTTGTTTTTCTTTTTATTTTTAAGATGTAGGGTTTCTTTATATATGCTGGCTATTAGGCTCTTATCTGATAAATGGTTCCAAAATATTTTCTCCCATTGAGTAGGCTGCCTTTTCACTTTCTTGGCAAACTCTCTTGAAGTGTAAGAGTTTTCAATTTTGAGGAAGTCCCATTTATCTATTTATTCTTTTGTTGTGTGTGCTTTGAGTGTAAAGTTTATGAAACCATTTCCTACTACAAAATCTTGTAGATGTTTCCCTACATTATCTTCTAGGAGCTTTGTGGTCTTAGCTCTTGTATTTGGTCTTTGATCCATCTCGAGTTAATTTTTGTATAGGGAGTGATAAGGTGATCCTCCCTCATTCTTTTGGATATGAATATCCAGTTCTACAAGCACCATTTGTCGAAGAGGCCATTCTGTCCCACCTGAGTGGGCTTGGTGGCCTTGTCAAATATCAGTTGACCATGTATGCTAGGATCTATATCGGAACTCTCAATTCAGGTCCATTGGTCTGTATGTCTATCCATGTGCCAATACCATGCAGTTTTGTTTGTTTTTTTTCCTTTGGTTTCTTTCTCTTCTTTTGTTGCTGTCTTTATTTTAATATATTTTAATTTTTTTAAAGAGACTTAGATTACAGAAATGTTACATAAAAAAATATAGGGGATTCCCATATGCCCCGCTCCCTACCCTTCCCACATTTTCCCACATTAACAACAACCTTCATTAGTGTGGTACATTTGTTACAATTGATGAACACATTTTGAAGCATTACCACTAAGTGTAGATTATAGTTTACATTGTGCTTTACACTTTCTCCCACACAATTTTGTAAGTTATGACAAGATATACAATGGCCCCCCATATTATACCTGTTTTTCCCTCTCCCTTCCCTCAGAACCTCCAGTGGCCACTACCTCCACATCCATGATAAAAGTTCTTCAATTGCTAGAATCACAATAAGTTTATAGTAGAATACCAGTAAATCTACTCTAGTCCATCGTTCATTCCCCAATCCTGAGGATTCTGGGATGGTGATGCCCACTCCACCTCTAATTGTAAGAGGCCTTAGATTCCATGGGGCAGATGGATGGGACTACCTTGCTTGCAGTTGCAGATTCTCTGTGTTCCTTGGGATGGTCGTTGTCCATCATCATCACCTTGTTAATTATCCTGGATGAGTCCAATGAACTGGAAAGTAGGTGTTGCAACTCTGTTGAGATTCAGTGCTCAGCTGGCACATGGACTTGGAGTTTTGACCCCTGTAGCTTTGTAGAATCCTTTAAAGTCAGGTAGAGTGATTCCTCCAATTTCATTTTTCTTTTTCAGTATGTTTTTGGCTATTCGGAGCCCCTTGCCCTTCCAAATATATTCCATAAATAGCTTTTCCAATTCAGTAAAAAAAAAAAATGCTGTTGTAATTTTTATTGGGATTGCATTAAATCTGTAAATCAATTTTGTAGGACAGACATCTTAATGATGTTTAGTTTTCCAATCCATGAACATAGAACATTCTTCCATTTATTTAGGCCTTCTTTGATTTCCTTTAACAATGTTGTATACTTTTCTGTGTGCAAGTCCTTTACATGCTGAGTTTAGCTTATTCTTAGGTATTTGATTCTTTTAGTTGCTATTGTAAGTGGAATTTTTTTCTTGATTTTCTCCTCAAATTGCTCATTATTGGTGGACAGAAATGCACCTCATTTTTGCATGTTGCTCTCATATCCTGCCACTTTACTGAACTTGTTTATCACCTCTAGAAGCTTTGTTGTAGATTTCTCAGGGCTTTCTATGTATAGGATTACGTCATCTGCAAATAGTGAAAGTTTTACTTCTTCCTTTCCAATTTGGATGCCTTTTATATCCTTTTCTTGCCTAAGCGCTCGTGCAAGGACTTCTAATACAATGTTAAATAAGAGCAGTGACAGTGGGCATCCTTGTCTTGTTCCAGATCTGAGAGGGAAAGCCTTTAGCATTTCACCATTGAATATGATATCAGCTCTGGGTTTTTCATATATACCCTTTATCATTTTGAGGACGTTTTCTTCTATTCCTATCCTTTGAAGTGTTTTTATCAAGAAAGGATGTCAAATGCTTTTTCTGCATCAAGAGAGATGATTATGTGATTTTTTTTCTTTTAATCTGTTAATGTGGTGTATTACATTGACTGATTTTCTTATGTTGAACCATCCTTGCATATCAAGGATGAAACCCACTTCGTCATGGTGTATAACTGGTTTTATATGTTGTTGAATACAATTAGCAAGTATAAATCAAAACTACAATGAGATACCTCTCTTTTCTTTTTTAAAATATATTTAATTTTTTTATTTTTAAAGAAACTTTAGATTACATAAATGTTACATAAGAACACACTTTCTCACATTAACAACATCCTTCATTAGTGTGGTACATTTATTGTAATAGATGAACCCGTATTGAAGCATTGCTACTAACCATGGACTACTTAACACCTATTAGACTGGTGGCTTTTAAAAAAACAGAGAACTATAAGTGTTGGAGAGGATATAGAGGAAAGGGAACATTCATCCACTGCTGGGAGGAATGTGGAATGGTGCAGGCATTGTGGAGGACAGTGGCAGTTCCTCAGGAAGCTAACTATAGAACTGCCATATGACCCAGCAATCCCACTTCTGGGTGTATACCCGGAAGAATTGAAAGCAGAAACACGAACCAATATATGCACACCAATGTTCACAGTGGCATTATTTACTATTGCCAAAAGTTGGAAGCAACCCAAGTGTCCATCAACAGAAGAGTGGATAAACAAATTGTGATATATACATAGAATGGAATAGTACTCAGTTGTAAGAAGGAATGCAGTATTAACACATGGGAAAACATGGATGAATCATGATGACCTTATCTTGAACGAAGTAAGCCAGTCACTGAAGGACAAATATTACATGATCTCACTGATATAACTGAAGCAAATTGAGCAGATTAACAGAGCTAGAGTCTGGAAGATCAGGAGACAGAAAGAGAGTAAAGTATGGTAAGCCAATGCTCATAATGGGCAGAACATATGATAGGCTGGAATGGAGTGGTTGGGCAGTAGATGGGGTTGATAGTGGTGCAGTGATGTGATTGGAGTGAATGGTGCTAGACTGTGAGGAGGAGTGGGGGGGTTGGACTATCCATGGAACTGGGGGGAGGGTTGGAGGAAGGAACAATGCTGGGAATTTGTATGTCTGTGGTTGAATCTACAATGTTGGGAATGTTCTTTTGGCAAATATGGCAGGGGAGGGTTACTGGTACTGGGAATTTGGGGTCTGGGTATATGTGGGATAGGGTGCACTTGGGGCATGCTTCTATGGAATATGAAAGTGTTAATCTTGTCATAGTGTTTTATCTCAGTGGGTGGAGACCCACACAATAAACAAAATATTAAACTGCCATCCTGGGGATTCCTGCTATGTTCTCACTTAGAGGGGCAAGAGTGTCTCAAGAACAAAGACAGTGCCTAATAAAAAGAAAACAAACCAATGTGTCAAACCCTCAATATTATTGCATATAACTATGAACCTTATTCTTCAAAAATTGAAACTTAATGGTTACCATAGTTTTCGAGGGGAGGGGGAGGGAAGAATAGAATAGATGGAACATAGAGCATTTCGGGGGCATTGGAATTGTTCTGCCTGATCTTGCAGTGATGGATACAGGCAATTATGCATTTTGGCAAAACCTATAAAAGTGTATGGCACGATATGTAAACTATAATGCAAACCATCGACCATGGTTGCTAACCATGCTTCAATATTTCCACATCAATTGTAACATATGTACCATATTCATGTAAAATGTTATTAATAGGGGAGAGTGGGAGAAGGGGAGGGGGTTGGCTACATGGGAATCCACTACATTTTCTGTGTGACTTCTCTGTAATCTAAAGCTTCTTTGAAAATAAAGCTAAAAAAAATAAGACACTGGGGGAGCATATGGAAGAAATTGTTACTGTACATAAAAGATAACAGATCTTACAGTGATGACACAATGAAATTTTTTTAATTTTTGTATTTTGTTTTATTATTTTATTTTATTTTTATTGATTGATTTTTTTGCCTTGGTTTTGGGGGAGGGTTTGGATTGCAGAAGGGTCACAACTGTGGCAGGGGAGGTTCACTGGTGTGGGGTGTGGTGATGGGGGGATGTGTGGGAAGGGGTGCACCTGGGGCATGCCTCTATGGCATATGAATATGTTCAAGTGGTCATGAGCTGTTGTCCCGGTGGGTGGAGACCCACACAATAACTGAAAGAATATTGAATTCCCATCCTGGGAAGTCCTGTTACATTCTCTAATAGAGTGGCAAAAATCCCCGGAGTTCATGGGCAGTGCCTTGTCAAAGAGGACAGAACAATATTCCAGGCCCTTGATATTGATGATTGTACTTATGAAACTTTTCTTGTGAAATTTAAACTTAGCCTAGCATTATATATTCCCTAAGAGTTACCTCCTGAAAGCCTTCTTGTTCCTCAAATGTGGCCTCTCTCTAAGCCATAAAACACACTACCTTCCCCCAACATGGGACATGACTCTTGGGGATGAGATTCCCTGGCACTGAGGGATTATTACCAAGTGCCAACTAACAATGCATTTGGAAAAAGACCTCAACTGAAAGGGGGAAATATTAAATACGAATGAGTTTTTATGTCTAAGAGATTTCAAAGTGAGTTGGGAGGTCATTCCAGAGGTTACACTTGTGCATATCTCAGGAAGATCTCATTGACACAGTAGTAATGCTTCAAGTAAGGGGGCTTCTGAGGGCTCTAGAGACATCTAAACACAATAGGAAGGGCAGGCAATCTCAGGAATTTGGAACCCTATCAGGGGGCCTTACTTTGGAATATATGCTCCCCAATGTAACAGAGTTAGACTCATTTATCATTTCCCTACACATGGTTCTTCTGCTCCTTTTATTTGAACTTATATTAAGCACAATACTCGCTAAATATATGTCCCAAAGACTTAAATTTTCGTCTGTTCATATGCTGGTTGAGCACTGAATCTCAGCAGAGTTGCAACATCTACTCTCCAGTTCATCGGATTCACCCAGGACAGCTAACAAGAAGATGATGATGGACAACGCCCATCCCAAGGAACAGAGAGTATCTACAACTGCAAGCAAGACAGTTCCATCTGTCTGCCCCATGAGATCTAAGACCCCTCTCAATCAGAAACAGAGGGCATCACCATCCCAAAATTCTCAAGAAAGAACAAACATAAGGGGGAATGCAACTATGAATTAAAGTAGACATTATTATCCTAGCAATGGAAGTCGTTGTAACCTTGATATAAAGGCAGTGGCCACCAGCAGTTCTGAGCAGAGGGAGAGAGAAGAATTGGTGTAACGTGGGGCATTTGGGGGACGTTGGAAATGTCCTGCCTGATGTCACAGTGACAGATACAGGCCATTATACATTCTGTCAAAACCTATAATATTGTGCAGTGCAAAATGTAAACTACAAAGTAAACATAGACCATGGTTAGTAGCAATGCTTCAATATTTGTTCATCAGTTGTAACAAATGTCCCACACTAATGAAAGAAGTTAACCGGGAAAAGTGGGGGCACGGAAGGGGTGGGGTATATGGGAATTCTCCTTTATTTTCAATGTAACATTTATGTACTCTAAAGCTTCTTTCAAAATAAAATTTTTTTAAAAAATTTTTGTTAAGTTTTGAGAACAGTCACCAGCACTTTGGATGTAGTTGTCTGTCCCTGGCAGGACCACGAGGTAAGTTTGACCTTCTCAAGGAAGGACACTCAGAGACTGCTGCACATGTGAGTGGAGTCTCGTATGAGGAAAGAAACAGAGCCTCAGAGAATCAGGGAGGGGAGACGAGGGTCAAGCATGGGACATAGAGGCACAACCAGGAGTCACTTACTCAGAGGACAGGAACAAAGAGGAGGTGGCCCAAGGTCATATAGGCTAATATTCAGGGAGCTGCAAAAGCACAGATTCTGAAGAGCAAAAGTGGGCTGAGGACCAAAAGCCAGAAAGTATACAATACTTGATTCAAAGGGTAAAAGTTTTAAGATTAGAAAACTACACCCGCTGAGCCCTTGATGAATAAGAGGCATTGCCTGCCTGTTAGTGAGTAATAACAGTCATTTATTGAGCACTTATTATGTGTCAGGCATGGATCTAAGCATTTACATGTATTATATCTTATTTAATTTTCACAACAACTCTGGAGAACAGACACTACGATAAACGCCATTTTTTAGGTGGGAGATGTGAGGTGCTTCGAAAGAGACAAAATAATTTGCCCAGGGCCACAAATGTGGTGCCTGGCCTTCATACCCAGAGAGTCTAACTTCATAACAATGATGCCCCTTTGCCTCATTCAAGAAAATGATTGGGAGTAACGCAGGCCTTGTAGGAGTTTCTGCCTGTGGACTTTGCTGTTTGCCTTCTCAGAGGTCATTACTGCTTCCCTGTTTTGTAAGTTGTGCTCACAGGTCTGCTCACCTAATCTACACTACAGTCCTAAGGGGTCATTATGGCAACTCTCCTTCTCTTGTCCACGATGAAATTAAAGCCCAGAGATAGCAAGTGGCGTGGCCAACTTACCCCACTGATCAGCAGCGCACTTGGAATCTGGATTCTTGCTTCCTACATCAGAGGACTTTCTGCCATAACAGTGTTTTTAAAAATGTGATACACATCCCACTGGTAGAACATGGGACTATTTAAGGGATGCATGGGATAGAACATTACATTTACATCATTTAAGGGAAAATTTCTCCTCCTTCTTTCCCAGAAAGTCATGCTTTCTCCAGGAATTTCTGTCCAATGAAAACCATCTGCCAGGAGCTTAAGGAAGAAGTTTCTTTGTCTGCTGTGCCAAGCCTTTCTCAGGCTCTGGTGGAATATTTCAATATGTTGACCAGTGCACATTTTTTCACTCTTAGAAGTTCCTGTTCCTCCTTGACTTTTCCTCCATCTGCAATGCAGCTATGGTGGCTGATTCCCAGACTCAGAGAAGAAATCACAGCTCTGACGGCCACAAACACAAAGAACAGAGAAGTCAAAAGCCATGCATAGCTCAAATAGTGGGGCTCCTGAGGGCCCTGGAGATATCCAGACACTACAGGCAGGGCAGGACCCTGTCAGTGGGCCCCACTTTAGAATTTATGCTCCCCAGTGTGACAGAGTTGGACTCAGTTGAGGTTTCCCTACACATGGCTCTTCTGTCCCTTCTATTTGAACCTGCAATTAGTACTAGAGTTGATAAGTGTATGTCCAAGAGACTTAAATCTTTGGGCAGTCCATGTGCCAGTCAGGCCCTGATTCTCAACAGATTTGCAACACCTACTCTCCAGTTCATTGGACTTACCCAGGACAACTAACAAGGAGATGATGATGGACAACGACCATTCCAAGGAACACAGAGAATCTACAACTGCAACCAAGATAGTCCCATCCATCTGCCCCATGGGATCTAAACCTCCTCTCAATTAGAGACAGAGTGGGCATCACCATCCCAGAATCCTCAGGATTGGGAAATGAATGATGGACTAGAGTAGACTTACTGGTATTCTACTATAGACTTATTGTGATTCTAGCAATGGAAGAACTTTTATCATTCATGTGGAGGCAGTGGCCACCAGAGGTTCTGACGGGAGGGAGAGGGAAAAATAGGTGTAATATGGGGGCATTTTGGGGACATTGGAATTGCCTGATTGACATTGCAATGACAGGTACAGGCCATTATATATCTTGTCATAACTTACAAAATTGTGTGGGAGAGAGTGTAAACTACAATCAAAACTATAATCCATGCTTAATGGCAATGCTCTAATATGTGTTCATCAATGTACCACACTAATGAAGGATGTTGCTAATGTGAGAAAATGTGGGAGGGGTAGGGAGTGGAGCGTATGGGAATCCCCTGTATTTTTTATGTAACATTTATGAAATCTAAGTATCTTTTTAAAAATGTTAAGTATATAAAAAAAGAAAGTAAAAAAAGAGAGCCATGCATACATGATGCATAGAAAAGGAAGCATTTCTAAGGATTGTTCCCTCACAAAAAAGACATCCTCCCCAGACTAGATAAACTCTACCAAGCTCAGAGGAAAAAAGAGAAAAAGAGAGTGTGACTCTGGTAAGCGAATAAGAAAGGGCCATGTGCCCTCCCCACAAGGCCAAGGTCAGGATAGGAGTTGGGGAATTACAGATCTCCAAGATTCCTGTGGAGAAGAGATGGGAAGAGAGGACCTGTGCTCTCCATCCAGGATTAAAGCCCAGGAACATGGACCCCAGAGCTCCCTGCACAGGGTTGCCCTTGGACCCTGTGTGAAATGAGAACCACAGAATGTTTCCATGTGCCCTAAGGATGGCACAGAAAGTTGTAGTTGGGTATGAAGGAAGTCCCAGCAATGACTTATGTGGGTTGAAGATGAGACCAGATGGGACACATATATTACAGGAAAAACCAAGAGATACAGGTGACAACATGAAGACCAAATGCTCTCTCCCTCTCCCTTCCCACTGACCCCTGCTGAGGTCTTGGCACCTCCAAAGTAGACATGACCCAAGGGAAAGGGAGAATGCCACATTGAACGAGGTTCAGTTTCTACCATTTGAGTCAAGCCCAGTATAGCAGTTTGGCATTATTTATGAATTCCAAAAATAGATATTGGATTATGTTTGTAAACTGGTCTGTTCCTCTGGGCAAGATTAAATTATGATTAGGGCTTTGGGCCACGTCAGTAGGGCGTTGAGCCCCGCCCCTTGGTGGGTGGGGAATCAAAGATAAAAGTCATGGCAAAGGACAGAGTTGAAGTTTTGAGTTGGAGTTTTGAGTTGGGTTCTGATGCTGAGTTGTTTTTGTGTGTGTGTGTGTGTGTGTGTGTGTGTCCTGATACTGAATTTTAATGCTGGAGCCCTGGGAAGTGAACACACAGAGGAGCTTGGTCGTGAGGAATGAGAGAAGGCCCCAGGAAGAGAAACAAGCTGTTTGCCTGATAGTCTACAGCTGACCTTGTGGAAAGAGGCAAAGCCTAGAGAGCCTCATAGTCTAGCTGACCTTGTGGAGATAGCAGAGTCGCTGAGCCCAGAGACAAGCAAGCCCTGGGAAAAGAGGAGCCCAGGAAGCCTGAACCCTGGCAGACGTCGGCAGCCATCTTGCTCCAACACGTGGCAATAGACTTTCATGAGGGAAGTAACTTATGCTTTATGGCCTGGTAACTGTGGGATTCTACCCCAAATAAATACCCTTTATAAAAGCCAACAGATTTCTGGTATTTTGCATCAGCACCCCTTTGGCTGACTAATTCACTCAGTTACACAGTTTTTTGGATTCTATTTCTTACACTCCTGAGATTGTGAGATGAGATTTGTACCCATGACACAACGTGGACCTCCTCTTTTGCTTCCTAAACTGCAAGGGCCCAGCTCCCACCTTCCCCAGCCCCATCAAGCTATATCTGGGTTGAGCAGGGACTGGATTTCTAGGGAAAGTGATGCTGTGGCCAGGCTCTCACTGCCTCCAGCCGCCTGAGGTTCTTTGTCTTCCTGTGACAGTAACAAATGGCTCTGTCAGAGCAGGGACTGAAATGAGAGGGCTCAGGAGGGTCCTGACCAAGGGGTGCTCTACAGCAGAGATGCCATCAGCTGCTGAGGCTCTCTGTGGGCTGATTGTACCCGCCATAGATGGAGATGGCATAAATGCCAGTCCCAAGAGGTCACATCTCATAATTGGCTATGTCCCTGGGATCCTTTTCTCCTCTTCCACAGAACCCTAACCTTCACCTTCACCTGGGAAAATAGGCTGTACCTCCCAGGGCCCCCTCAGCTTGGTTTCAAGTGAGACCCAGTCCCCTCCTCTACGTCCCTCCTGACACCTCCAAACACAAGCCCACTGGCTCTTTCCTTAAGTTAAAAGCTGTCCTAGTGATCCTTGGGGAAAGAGAGACAAGGAGCAATGCCGTAATGGAGAAAAGTGAGACACAATTATCATCATTATTGTAATAATGATGAACATTTTAGTGCCTGCAGCATACCAGGCCATATGCTAATTGCTTTCCTTGTGTGATCTCCATTAACCCTCGCAGCAGGTGCTATCATAAAGAGACTGGGGCTCAAAGAGGCAGGATCCCATGGCTCATGTGTGGTGAAAACAACATTATGGGCACCCAGGCTGTTCTGACTGCAAAGCCCATGACCTTAACCACTATACTACATAGAAGGGCTGCAGCCACCATTATCCAGGGCTCATCTCAGGCACACAATCATCAGGTGGTGGCAGCAAAAATAATTCCATGTTCCAAGTGCAGAGAAGCTGCCTTTTTCCTAGGCAGGCCAGATTGAGGAATGGAATAAAGCTGGCCCGGAAGACTGTAGGAATCACCACTTGTGGCTAAAAGGAGCTGAAAACAGTCAAGGTTGGCAAGTCATTCTTCTACCTGTGTGTTTCTGTGCCAAGATGTCTAAATGAACACCAAGAGTCAAGCTATCCATCAAGCTGTCTCGTCTACGCAGCAAGAAAACTCCACAGATGTTTGCCAGGATTGGGGGTTAATGACAACTGCACCATGCTTCCATGTGCTTAAAAATTATAGGGCCAAATATTCTCTATCTTCTCCTAAATACTTTGCATAACAGAGATGTATGTTATAGAAAGAGAGAAGTAGCGGCTGACCCCCAGAACATTATCCAGGTAGCATTTCCTTGACATAGAACTTGAAGAAGTTAAACACTGTTCTATATCAATGTGGGCAGGTGGTGATGCGAAGCCGGAAAACAAGAACCAGGTTGTAGGACTGTTCGTATCCCATCCATCATTTTAAAGTTAATTATATGAATAAAACCTTGGGGCACTGAAGATTTTAACTATTTCAGTTGTAAGTCATAGAAACTCAACTCAAACTGGGCAAAACAAACAAAAATAAAATAGAAAGGAAAGGAAAGTAGGGCAGGGATTTACTATCTCATGTATCTGAAAAATCCATGCATATTTCAGGCGTGGCTAGATCCAGGAGCTTTAAACATGTCATCAGAAATTTATCTTTCCTCATTTCTGACATCTGTTTTCTTTGGTGGTGTTTTCATTCTCTAGGAGACTCTACTCTCATGCTGATAAGATAACTAACAAAAACTCCAGATTTATATCCTACCAACTCAGCGACCCCAACGGAAAGGGGGTTTCTCCTTCCCAATAGTTCCAGAAACTGAAAATCCCAGGGCTGATTATTTGGTGCAGCTTGGATAATGTCCTCATCCTCCAAGCTAACAATTCCCATTATTTAAATTGGCCAGCTCTGGGTCACTGGTTTAGTTCTAGAGCCAGAGTGAGGTTACTTCCAACTGTGTGACAGAAAGCAAGTAAGAAATTTGGCCTTCTTCTGGTGAAAAAAGGAAAGCAGATAACCCACTGGACAGCCCACTATCCCTAAAGAGGTCTAGGTGGAGAACCAGAATTCACTGAGTGATCGCTCTAAGCCAGGTGTCATACTCTATATTAACTCACCTAACTTTCACAACATCCCTGCGAAGTAGCTTTTATCTCCCCAATGGTTTTGTTGTCATCGAGGAAACTGAGACTCTAAGAGGGAGAATAGCTTGCTCCATAATTGCATGAGTTTGGGTTCAAATTCACTTCTGGCTGATTCTAACAGCAGGGCTCCATTGTCCATGTTGCATCATGTTCCAGAAAGGCAACTGAGACTAGAATTAAATCAGGGTCCCAGCTCCAAAAGAAACACTACTTGGTTGGGTTGTGGTACATAGATTACTATATTTCTCTGAACTTTAATTTCTGCAGCTATAAAATGAGAAAGCTGTTCTAAACTAGTGGTGTTAGCAGGTAGTAGAAGGATCTAGGGATGACACAGTTTTCAGGATAACATCTAGGGTATACTTTCTTTCAGCCATCATGACCACCCCTAAATGTGACATGCAGCCTCCTCTGGAGCCAACGGCCTTGGATTGTCCATCGATGACCTTGGGCACTCAGTTTACTAATCATGATGGTAATAACCCAATGTGTCCTTAGAGTTTTGGGATACATTATTTCATTTAATCTTTTTCTTTCTTCTTTCCAGTTATGCAACTCAATCTACAGGAAATAATGTGCCAGACACCTATGTACTCTTTTCCAAGATTAAACAGATGTTAACATTTTCCTATATTTCTTTTAAAATCTTTTTAAAGAAATAAAATGTTACAGATACTGTTCAACTCCCCCTCACCAATACCCCTTACTCTTTTCTCTACTTCCCTCCTCCCCAGAGGTAACCTCAATACGGAATTGGTGTGTAGAACCCATATGTGTTTGCTAATTACTTTTGGTATATATGCATAATATATATTATATATGTGTGTACATATATGCATAATTTTCTGTGTTTAAAATTTTCTCATGATCTTTACCCTTTTTTAATATATTTTTTAATTTATTGAAGTAAATCACTCATACATAAATGTACATAAACAATAAGTGTATCGTAATAGCGGTGAACTTACAAAACAAACATACATAACATCATACAGGGCTCTCATACCTCACCCTACCACCAATACCTTGCATTGATGGGAAACATTTTTAACTAATGATGAAAGAGCATCCTCAAAATATTACTACAAACCAAAGTATTTTACATTTGGTGTATTTTTCCCCCAGCCCACCCTATTATTATTTTTATATCATTTATACTTGAGCATACATAAGCAATAAGTGTATAGTAAAAGTTGTGTGCTTACAAAGCAAACATGCATAACATCATACATGGGCCCCATACATCAACCCACCACCAACACCTGGCATTGTTGTGAGACATTTCTTACAAATTATGAAAGAATATCACCAAAAGCTTACTACTAACTATAGTCCATATCTTACATTTGGTGTATTCCCCCCCCCAACCCATCCTACTACTATTTTTAAAAATATATTTTTATTACAGAAGTTATGATCTTACAAAACAATCATGCACATGTGCAGAATTCCCATACAATACCCATCTGTCAACACACCACACAGTGGTGGAACATTTGTTACAGATTATGAGATAATATCATCAGACTATTCCCACTAACCATGGTCCATAGCATATATTTCGCACAATTTTTCCTACATTACCAAAACAGTACATCTTTGCCGTAGATGCATGAATATTACAGTATTGCTGTTAACCACAGTCCATAGGTCACTCCAGTTGTATTTTCCCCATGCTTCTCCACATTCCCACCATGCTCCAATAATGACGTATATCTGCTCTAGCTCACAAAGGACACTCTTGCATCTGTACCATCAACCACAATTCTCATCCACCTCTGGGTTTACTGTGTTAGTCCCTAGATTATTCTCTAGCTTTCTTTCAATTGACATTTATATCCCTAGACTAACCTTTCCAGTCACATTTCCATTTATAAACCTGCTGTTACTCACTATAATGTGTTACCATCAACTCTATACATTTCCACACTTTTACAGTAGAGTTAAACTTCTACATGCCTTAAGCATCAGTAGTCCATCTCAGTCCTCCTCTTATCTCTTTTAAGAATCCACCACCTACCACCAGGTCTTGAAGATGTTTTCCTACATTTTCTTCTAGAAGCTTTATGGTTTTTGCTTTTATATTTAGGTTTTTGATCCATTTTGAGGTAATTTTTGTATAAGGTGT